>NW_015149091.1:224471-256395 GCF_001465965.1 Polistes dominula
CTCGACGTATATAGAGAAGATAAAAAAACTTGTCACAAGGTTAAAACGTTAGATATGTGAATTCGTGGTGCAACTCTCCCCATGCTTAGAAAGCTAAAAAAAAAAGTGAAATATGAAAACACTCACATATTAAAATCTTGCATGTAACTATCATTTGGTATATAAAATTCGTTATATATAACATGATATATAACATGATATATAAGAGGAAGGTGTACGTTAGATAATTAATCAAATCAATTACCTGATATTAACGGGATAACAAAATCCACTGCAACAAGTATACCGATGATAGATGAAAAATTCGAAAGATTCGCCATATTGMWGTGCATAAAACAGGCGCGTAAAACWGGCGCGAAAATACTGCATGCGCGAAAATGATGCGCAGTAGATTTTCTTTCCACCTATAATAAAAACAAATTTCGAATGATTAAAAATACGATATAGAAGCATAAAAATTGTCAAAATATACTCAAAAAATCMAAATTGATCCTTWTATCCTTTATATATTATAATAGRAAGGTGTAAACCTTACAAAATATCTATTAATTACCTGATCTTAACGGGACGATGACACTCCGATGTGTTCTCCACGAAAGACGCCATGAAACTGAAGAATTCGAACGAAAGCTTGGCCGTGATTGGCTAATTCATTTTTTTGATCATGAAAAGGGTCATCACGGCTTCTTACACGGACAGAATCTGACCTTCCTCATGACCACGCTGGTCAAACTACATATGATAATTTATTTATTAAATAAATTAAAAATCATTTCTATTTTTCTAATAAATGTACACAATACTTATAAATATTCTAAAAWTAATGAATAGAATAAAGACAATGTAGACATTAAGAGATCTTTGTCGTTTTGCATAAAAGAATACAATCGTATAGAAGAGAATTGTCGATAGAAAAATGTCTAATATGAAATNATTGTTTAAAAGTGTGAAATATATTTTCGGAGTTCCTTCTTTTTCGAAATTTATTTATAGACTGAGCCGTTCATTAGAATGATAAAATAATTGTTAAATAATTAATATAAGTGCATATTGTTATCTAATAACTTATTACATATGATCTATGTACCTTTCCCTTCAAGATTCACCTTTTAACTGAGGCATTATCTTCTATAAAAATACTTTTATTTTAATGTTGTTTAGGTTATTTTCCAAATTTGCCCATGTATGCAACGCAAATAACATTCGAAATAAACAGAATTTCAGATTATAATTCTCTTATTTTTACACTCTTTTCACTATACACAATACTTTACACACTTTAATTATAAACAATATAAAAATAATGAATAAAATAACAAAAGAATACATAACAAGAACATTATCTCGTTGCATACGAGAAAATAATCATGTAGATGAGAAACTTTTTCAAAGAAATTTGTAAAACAATTGACAATCTATCGCTTGCCAACAGTATAAAAGTTCCTATTATTTGTATCGATAACGTAAAAATACGCCTTTATGGTAGAGATTYATTTTTTTACGGGTGGCAATCGATATATTGTCAATTGTTTTACAAATTTCTTYGACATCGTTTCTCTTCTACATGATTGTTTTCTCTTATGCAATGAGATAATGTTTTTATTCTGCATTCTTTTTATTATATTCATTATGTTTATAATGATTACAAGTTACATGTGCATTTAATAAAAATAGTAATTACATAAAAGTGATAAGAATGAAAAAATTAGAGAGTTATAAAGTGTATCTCTGTTTACTTGGAATGTTTTATTTTGTTACATACATGGGCAACATTTGGAAAATAACAACCAACATTGAATAAAAGCATTTTCATAGAGGATAATGCCTCAGTTAAAAAGTGAATCTTGAAGAGAAAGGTACATAGATCATATGTAATAAGTTATTATATAACAATATGCACTTATATTAATTATTTAACAATTATTCTATCATTCTAATATACTGTAATTACATTTCAGATTGTTTCTATGCATATACATTGGTTTAAATATTTCATAGGATTTAAGGTACATTAAATAGAAAATAATTTTGATATGTTATAAATTTATGTTTCTTTTTTCGATTACAAATTAAATGTACACGTTTTTTGTAATTATTCTAAAAATAATGAATAGAATAAAGAGAATGTAGGATCTTATAGACTAGAAAATCATGTAGAATGATCTTCGTGTGAATCGTGTATAAACGTTATTGTAAATATTTTAGAAACAATGCACATCTTATGCATTTCTGAAGGTATTTAAATTGTGAGGATTCTTTATCGATACATATTTTGGGAATTTATTCTTTCATATGCTGCATTTTATATTAGACATTTTTATATCGACAATTCTCTTCCATACGAGTTTGTTCTTTTGTGCAAAACGACAGAGATCTCTTAATGTCGACATTGTCTTTATTCTATTCATTATTTTTAGAATATTTATAAGTTACGTATACAATTATTAGAAAAATAGAAATGATTTTTAATTTATTTAATAAATAAATTATCATATGTAGTTTGACCAGCGTGGTCATGAGGAAGGTCAGATTCTGTCCGTGTAAGAAGCCGTGATGACCCTTTTCATGATCAAAAAAATGAATTAGCCAATCACGGCCAAGCTTTCGTCCGAATTCTTCAGTTTCATGGCGTCTTTCGTGGAGAACACATCGGAGTGTCATCGTCCCGTTAAGATCAGGTAATTAATAGATATTTTGTAAGGTTTACACCTTTCTATTATAATATATAAAGGATATAAGGATCAATTTTGATTTTTTGAGTATATTTTGACAATTTTTATGCTTCTATATCGTATTTTTAATCATTCAAAAATATTTCTTTATTATAGATGGAAAGAAGATATACTGCGCATCATTTTCGCGCATGCAGTATTTTCGCGCCAGTTTTATGCGCTTGTTTTATGCACTGCAATATGGCGAATCTTTCGAATTTTTCATCTATCATCGGTATACTTGTTGCAGTGGATTTTGTTATCCCGTTAATTTCAGGTAATTGTTTTAATTAATATTTTTACGTACACCTTCCTGTTATATATTAAATGATATATAACGAATGTTATATTCAAGATTTTTATACGCGAGTTTTCTCATATTTTACTTTCTTTTAGTTTTTCGAGCTTGGGGAAAGATACAACACGAATTCACTAACCTTTTAACTTTGTGGCAACTTTTTTTATCTTCTCTATATACGTCGARGTAAGCATTATGTTTTTTAAGTATAAGCATATAAGCATATAGAAATACTACAGAAAGAGTGAGAGAGAAGGAGTGTGTGAGAGAGAGGAAGAATAAGAAAACAATACACTCGACATATAGGTTATTATAAATGTGTGTTTATATTTCCAGGAATTTCTCGAGGAATTTTCTTCGTCGAATTTTCGACGACAAAACGTAAACAGCCGATAACATAGGTATAATAGCCGAACGTTCGACACTCCGAAAGTCTCCTCTAACAAGGTTACGTAGTAACGTATCTCGTATTCGTCTTCTATCCTTCAACGAGACAACATCAACGAAAAAGGAACGTATTAAATTATTTAATAATTTTATTTCTAACGTTATCGTTTTGATTTTAATAGTTTAAAAAGNATTAAATAGAAAACAATTTTGATATGTTATAAATTTGTGTTTCTTTTTTCGATTACAAATAAAATGTACACATTATTCATAATTATTCTAAAAATAATGAATAAGATAAAGAGAATGTAGTATCTTATAGCATAGAAAAGCATGTGGAATAATCTTCGTTTGGAATCGTGTATAAACGTTATTRTGAATATTTTTAAAACAATTATGCATCTCTGAAAGTATTTCAATTGTGAGGATTCTTTATCGATACAGATTTTGGGAATTAATTCTTTCATATGCTGCATTTCATATTAGACATTTTTCTATCGACAATTCTCTTCTATATGATTTTGTTCTTTTGTGCAAAACGACAAAGATCTCTTAATGTCTACATTGTCTTTATTCTATTCATTATTTTTAGAATATTTATAAGTTACGTGTACATTTATTAGAAAAATAGAAATGATTTTTAATTTATTTAATAAATAAATTATCATATGTAGTTTGACCAGCGTGGTCATGAAGAAGGTCAGATTCTGTCCGTGTAAGAAGCTGTGATGACCCTTTTCATGTTCAAAAAACTGAATTAGCCAATCACAGCCAAGCTTTCGTCCGAAATCTTCAGTTTCATGGCGTCATTCGTGGAGAACACATCGGAGTGTCATCGTCCTGTTAAATTCAGGTAATTAAAAGATATTTTGTAAAGTTTATATCTTCCTACTATAATATATAAAGGATAAAAGGATCAATTTTGATTTTTTGAGTATATTTTGACAATTTTTATGCTCTTATATCGTATTTTTAATCATTCAAAATTTTTCTTTAYWATAGGTGGAAAGAAGATCTACTGCGCATCATTTTCGCGCATGCAGTATTTTCGCGCCAGTCTTACGCGCCTGCTTTATGCACTGCAATATGGCGAATCTTTCGAACTTTTAAATCTGTCATCTGTATACTTGTTGCAGCGGATTTTATTATCCCGTTAATATCAGGTAATTGTTTCAATTAATTTTCTAACGTACACGAGATGAGCATTATTTCTTTTTTTTTAAATATATCTGTCGTATAGAAATACTACAAAAAGAGTGAGAGAGAGTGAGAGTGAGTGAGGAGTGTGTGTGTGAGAGAGAGGAAGAATAAGAAAACAATACACTCGACATACAGGCTATTATAAATGTGTATTTATATTTGCAGGTATTTCTCGAGTCGACGACAAAACGTAAACAGCCGAAGCATAGGAATAATAGCCGAACGTTCGACACTCCCGAAATCTCCTCTACTAAGGTTACGTAGTAACATATCTCGTATTCGTCTTCTATCCTTCAACGAGACAACATCAACGAAAAAGAAACGTATTAAATTATTTAATAATTTTATTTCTAACGTTATCATTTTGATTTTAATAATTTAAAAAGTTTTTCGTTGCATAGAATGGTATAAAAACTGGGTTATTTTTTATGTTACTCTTTATTGAATTTGCTAATACAATTACTGTTTTATTTAGACAACTTTAAAGATTTTTATAATGAATATTTTTACTAATATTTCATACTTGGTATGTAATTTAATGCAAGCAAATAGGTGCATTCTTTGATAAATTCTACAAATATTTAATAACTTTAACTTTTAATTATGTCAATTCTTATAGTTTATTAAATTATTTTTTAGAATACGATATTAGTTTCGGTATAATGTATATTATATTTAATATATATACATCCCACATTGCAAATAATATGTTATAATTTAATAATCTTATATATCGATTCTATAGTCGCATGGTAAGAGGTTGGTTCTTCCTTTGTGGTACTCTTAGTTCATCTTTTATTCGTGATGTCGCTGAAGTCGCGTACGTTTCAGATGACAGGTAGTGAACAACCTTAATATCAGTTAACCTATGTTTATTTCACTAGGAAAATATGAGCAAGATTATTCTGAAATATTTTCAATCGGGAAGATTTTTATTTGTATTAACATTACGTATTTAAAAAATAAAACAAAAATAAGACAAGAGTTGTATAATTGAGCATAATCGATGCTACAGGTACTATCATTCGAAAATTACATATCATACATTTAAAATAATAAAGGAAAGTAATAAAAAGGAAAAGAAAATTTCGATATTACGAAAGCATAAATATGTAACTAGGAGTGCATACTAACGTCACATGTTTTGCATGGTGTCAGCGACCATTGGAAACGTCATTTCAGTTTTATTTGGTTTTTTTTTTGGTTTTCTTTTTAGACAGATATCATTCGTTACATTTAATGGTAAAAAAATTGCCAACATTTAAAACGATCTTTGTACATTGCGTCAAAAACCATACGATTAATCAGATAATGTAAATTATTCATTCTTAACCTTGGTCAACAGAAATTTGACCTGACTAAGCTGGCAACCGTTGCACCCGAACACGTTATCGTTGTGGAATGCAAGTTCATATAAAAAGACAAATTGAAAGTGACCATAAATTTTGCGGTTGGGAAGTTTGCACGTCGATGAGGTGGCTCTTACAGAAGTGTTATTTGTCTACTATTAAATTGTGAGTTATTTTTCATGACAGTGTATTACAACTCGAGTAGTAGTAACATTGTGTAATAATTTGTTGATTATAAATTCACACACATATATTTGTTGGCAAAAGTTTATTTTTAATTTTTATCACCTCTTTTGCAGTTTATTGCATGACCACCAAGTTTTTTTTTTTTTACATACAAATAAAGAACTTTTTAATTAAAAAGTAATAATATTTAATAATGTGTATTTCAATAATGATATATATGTGTTTTACTAAAATTATTTAATTTTATTCTTTTTTTTCCAGCTTATCAAGTTATTGTGTATTTATTTGAATAATCTTTAATTGATGATTTATGTTAGCTTCGTTACAGTTGGCCAGAAATGACAAATCCAGCTGAAAGATTAAATTATTCGCAAGATAGTAGCAGCGATACTGAAACAGATTACAAAGAAACAGATGCTAGAGAACAACAAAGATTATACCAAAATAGATTAAGGTAAAATAATCGTCAATATGAAGACTAACACCATGTTCTTCTTCGCTAATTCAACGATATTAATATATTTTTTTTATAATAGTAATAATGCAATTGATATATTTGATATACGAAATGTCTGAGGTTTTTCCAAACATACAACATCAGCATATTCTTTACATGAAAACTAAGAACAAATGTGTTATATAAAATTAAACAGTTATGATTTAAATTATTATCATAACCAATTATGTTCATCTTTTCTTATGCTTATCAACAATGTTTACTTTTCCAAAGTTTACCAAAAAAAAAACCCCAATCGATGTCAGCTTTTTAAAGTTTCCATATGGAATACTATTGATCGAAATGCAAAATGTATTTTCAAACTAAAAATATGTTAACATTTATTACATATTTAACATTAAACAGATTCATTTGATTTTTGTCATTATTTTGTAATAAACTTTTCAATGATTTATTTCTATTTTTATGAATAGAATATGCTGACACAATTTGACTAAGTAAAATCTCAGATACCCCTTTATATATATTTATTTATTATTCAATTCAATTATTATAGAAAATATTTGAGATTTCAATATGAAATATATGTACATATATATAATATATAAAAATATACATATATGTATATATGTATTGATAATAGCAGTAGATTATATAATCTCATTTCTTAAATAATAATATTTAATAGATTTGTAGCATGCACATTTATAATACTTTAAATTTGTTATATGCATGTCTCACATTTTTTAAAATTATGAACAAATTATTTATCCATATCCAATGCTAGATTAGTTGTAAAAAATCATATCTGCAATTATAAGAATATATATATAAATATATTTATAAATTTCGACAAAATTCTAGCGTTGAAAGAAATACATTTAACTATTTATACTTATTCAATGATAAAACTATATTACAATTTGTAACTAACTGTTTATATATTTATGAGCAAAAAAAAAAAAAAAAAGAATCTCATCACTGTGTGAAGTTGCATCATGCAAAAGCTTGTCTTTTAGATATATACATTTTGTGCAAAACATTTTATCATCGGCATGATGTAGCCATCATTCACACGCCACATATTCATATATTCTTAGTTAAATTTTCTTTAAACGTGTTTAGATCACATCTTTATCGACGAAACATTATTGAATTAGTTTTAAAAATCAGTAAATGTCACTCGATGCTTGTCATTGGTAGCAATTAGTAAGGAAATGTGGTTGTTTTGCATGTAGTTGTGGTGGTTCGTCCAAACCAAAACCTTGTCTGGTACAGAAGGATGGAAGCAACGATCCACATTGCCATTATAATTCAAGCAGACATGGCACAAATATAAATCAATCGAGCAGGTAATGCACTAAGGTAAAATATAGAGATCATTGGTAGCGCTTGTTTTGTTTTCAAGATTCATTTCTTATTTTTTTTTTTTGATCGATATAATAATATCACTTCTTCATATTTTATTGTATATTCAAACAAAAGACATCTTTCTCTATTTCTAATTTTTTTATAGTTATCACGCATCAACTATTTCCTTTCATTTTCATATTAATGTTAAAACAGTCTACACCTTGTATTCAATAAGGTAGGTTTATTTACTACTTTATTATGTACCCAATGATGCTTTATATGTTTATTATATCCTAATTTATTGTTGTTGTATTGTATTACTCTCTATTTAAGAAATCAATTATAACATATAATTCTTATTTCTTTAGACTCCGCTCTGGAGTTGGGGTTGGAAAGAGTCAACAAAACCAAAGTAGAGATATTATACCATGCAGCAATTTAACTACAGAGGCTTGTATTCCGCTAAGTAGTGATGAACGAATAACATTGATCGTTGATAATACAAGGTAAACTATAAACTTTAATTATTATTATTATTATTATTATTGAATAAAATAAATAAATGAAATGTATTACTTATAAAAAAAATTCATTTTAGATTTGTTATAGACCCAGCTTTATTTACTGCACGCCCAAATACAATGTTAGGAAGAATGTTTAGTTCCGGAGTAGAATATGCTCAGCCAAATGAACGCGGTGAATACAAAGTTGCCGATGGAATATCAGCTATGGTGTTTCAAGCTATTCTTGAATATTACAAAGGTGGAATAATACGTTGTCCTCCTACAGTTACTGTACAAGAATTACGTGAAGCTTGCGATTATCTTCTTGTTCCATTTAACGCAAGTACAGTAAAGTGTCAAAACTTAAGTAAGTTAATCACTTAAAAAATATTTCAATAATTAATCGTCATAAGTAGAATGTAGCCTTGTTGGATTGTTTTTTCTAAACTGCTTTATTATAGGAGGATTATTACATGAATTATCTAACGAAGGTGCTCGCTGCCAATTTGAAAGGTTCTTAGAAGATTTAATGCTGCCTTTGATGGTAAATAGTGCACGTAGAGGTGATAGAGAATGTCACATAGTTGTTTTATTGGAAGATGATATAGTCGATTGGGACGAAGAATATCCACCACAAATGGGAGAAGAATATTCTCAGAGTAAGTGGAACAACCCACCCCTTCGCCAATACTTCAAAAATAAACAACCAAAATTGTAAATAATTTTCTTTTTATAGCCGTTAACAGTACCGCCATGTATAGATTTTTCAAATACATCGAAAATAGGGACGTAGCTAAACAAGTTATGAAAGAACGTGGCTTGAAAAAGATACGTTTAGGAATCGAGGGTTATCCTACTTATAAAGAAAAAGTTAAAAGAAGGGCTGGCGGTCGTGCCGAAGTTATTTACAATTACGTTCAAAGACCATTCATACATATGTCTTGGGAAAAGGAAGAGGCCAAAAGTCGTCATGTTGATTTTCAATGTTTAAAATCTAAATCAGTAACTAATCTCGCAGAAGCCACTGCCGATCCGGTATTAGACGCCGGAGGAAATCCGATAAATGCACTTTTACAAGCAGCAGAACCAATGCCTCAACCAGAAGTGGCACTGCCGATGGGTTCTGATGGTGACGTTGAAGGTGGTATAGGCTTATCTGCCGATCAGGACCAAGGACCTTTACCGCCCGATGAATTATCATGAACCTTATCCGTTAATCGTATGTTTATTTTTTTAACACATTGACGCACAATTTTGATATTTAAATCTTTCCTTCAAAATATATTTCTTTTTTTTTTTTTTTGGGAATCTTCTTTCATTGATATAAAAAGTTGGATTAAAGGATAGCAAATGTTTTTATACTAGAGCTGTTGGTTTTACAATAAATCATTATGACATTTACCTTTTCTTTTTTAAATTAATATAATAAATCAGATGACTGTAGCTCTGTCATTTGCGTCAACGTGTTTTAAAGAATGAACATTCCTTCCTTCTTTTGATTCTTTCTTCATTCGAATCGAAAACTCAAATTCAAGCCAATCCCCTCTTTTTATCTACCGCTTCTCCCCACATTCATATACATATATATATGGATGGAGCACTGTTTTTCTGAAACACGACTGTTCAATGTCCAAGGCGCTTTGTGGGATAGTCCTTGGATAAACTCGATTTGCTCTTAAGATCTAGTTTAAAAGACGTATGCATTATGACAGTGATTTTTTGTATTTTGTATATATATATATATGATACGAGGTATGTTTCTTATATGCGAAATTGATTGTGTTATTCATAAATACACCGCGTTCTTTCGATTCAAATCGATATAAACTTTTCCCATTTTGTACTATCAATAAAGTTTACAATACGATTTCTCTATAATATTTTCGAATTTCTTTAAATTATGTATTTTATTTGAACTATTTCTTTAGGTTTCTCTGGATAAGAACATTTTCTCATTCTACGACCATTTTAAAGAAAACCTAAGCCCTTCCTCTCCAAATAGAAACCTTCTTTGGGGTGAGATTATTTTATTATTATTAAAATAATAATAATAATATGTATGTCTTTTGAGTTTAATTGCATTTTGTTTAGTAACCAAATTAATTTTTATGTTATATTTAAATGTTAAGGTCTGCAAAAGTAAATTATTAAATTATTATAAGTTAACAAGTGAAGAATAAAAGAAGAAGAAGAAGAAGAGCATAGAGGTATTCTAAATTTAAAATATATATATATGAATAATTATTATTATATTAAATATAAGTTATACTTAATATATAATTAATCTAGTTTAGTTTAATCATATGTATTATACTATAAGTTTTAAATTACTTAATAATCTTTTAAGAATTTATAACATACCAAAAAAAATAAATAAAAATTTCTCCTATAATAGGAATCTACATTATCGACAGATCTCGATACGCGTTCTCCACTTCCGTTCACCAAAAGTTATAAAGAATAAAAGTCGATAAGAGCGTAGAGTATCTGTCGGTATTAAAATATAAGCTCGTAGGAGGACCAACAACCCCTAAAGGAATACCGGAAGTGAATCTGGTTCGACGAATAGAACTCTGATGGGTATACGAAAACGTGCCGGGAGGAGGTGAAATTTTCGAAGGTAGTGGAGGAACGAACGAAGAAACGCAGGCGCTGATGCGATCAATAAATGGTCCTTCTACAGTCGAGGGCAAGAAATCAGTAGCGTACGAGTACGCGATCGACGAAGGTGGGTGAATGCATTTGTTGTCAGACGAGAGAAGTACGAAAACAACGGGCCACCACCTTCCGGTGCGTGCGGACGGTGTGGAAACGGGCTGCCAGGTAGTGAGGGTTGCAGACTAGGCGGCTCGTTCAGCAGCATGCAACCACCACCTAGAAAAGTAAGCTTAATTGTTCTCCAAAATTATAATCTTCATTTATCTTTTTTTAATTTTATTTTATTCAATTCTTTTTTTTTTTTATAAATGTCTACGTACTTCTATCTATCTATGTATGTATATATATATATATATGTTTGTCTACTTTTTAAGATCAACCTTCACCCTTTATTATCATCATCGTCCTACTCAATGAACTTAACCGGATTCCCTAGTTCTTGCGCATACTCAGCATTTTACGTTTATCTTTCCTAATAAAATTATTCGTTAACCATAGATAAAGGTTTCTTGAATTGTCATCGTCTTATCTTTCATTTCTTTCTTATTTCTTTTTTTTTTTTTTTTGTTATCTCACCCTCTCTCACCCTTTCTATCTATCCTCTCGGTATATCGATCTTCGACGTCAGCGTACGCAAAAATCGACGTAAGCAGCGCCTCGACGGCACCACGATGAGAAAATCAATGCATGCTTCGGCGCACGTTTACAAATCTATGCCAAATGATCGTAGTTTTCTTAGATAATCAGGGCAAGGACCCTGGTGCCTGGGGTATGCGCTGTTATGAAATCAAACGGGGCTTCAACCTGCGTGTTGATAGACCCTTTGCGTGCGTTAACGGATGATACATAAATAACAGAAAGAAAAAAAAGAACATTATATTCGTCAACCCTTTGTTGAATCCTTCCTCAATGTACCCTCAATTCTACCTCAACCCATCCGTCCCTCCTCCTCCTCCGAAACCCCGAATTTCTGACCCACTTTACTTTATCACTCCCGTCACACCTGTCGACGTTTCGATCTTACTATGATAACATGATCATTCAGTTCTCTGATTATTTCATTTTCGTAGGACCTCAACACATTATTCGTTGATATCTTAGAAATTATAATAGAAAAATTATCATTGTATTGGATCTTATGTTCTATCTATAACCGAAATCAATTTTTAGCTTACAAGGACGAGAACCATTTTATCGGAATAAAAGAATTTCAAATACTTTCGTTGAGCTAGAAATGAAGTTATTTAATATTAATGAACAAATTAAGTATTCTTTCTTTTTTTGAATCAATTTATAATAGTTTTCTTTCATCATAAAAGTTGTTCTTTCGAATTTTTTTACTCGATGAAAACTTTTACTTATAATCTCTCTAACTATTATCTAGTTAGTATATAAGAATGTAAGAAAAGTTAGGAAATGTAGTACATCATCGGTTTTATTACGTAATCAATATATATATATATATATATGTCCTTATACTTATAGTTTCTCAAACATAAAATATTCAAACTATCGACAATAGTTTTTTTCTCTTTTTTTTTTTTTTTTTTGATTTTTAAATTATACCAATGTATATATTGATCTTTCAGGGAAATTATGCAAAATTTCTTAAAAATGTACACACCGAACAAGCTGCAAAATTGCAAGCGAAAAATCAACATGAATGCGATTTGCTGGAAGATATTCGGTGAGTTAGAATAAAAAATAAAAAAAATAAAAATGAAAACAACAAATTGTTAATTAATTAAATTAAATAAAAAAAAAAAAAATGAAGCTTTAAATGTTTAGACAACGTGTTAAATTTATAATCATGAGATGAAACTGTTTCAGTAATTTTACAATTAAAAAATCCGCGATTGAAAAGTCATATTCCGAGGTAAGCTTAAAATATTGAAAATATTTTGTTGTCATGTAAAATGAAACAAAAAAGAAATGTACATTTTTACATGTAATAAACGTGCGAATGATTTATTTATAATAAGATTTTGGTATCGTAGTATCATAGTAAAAATATTTTAGGCATTGCTCAAGATATCTTCCGCATATTTGAATAAAAAGATACCAAACATTCCGGATCTCAAGGTTGAAGGAGTAGAAGAAAAATGGTACAGTGTTTCTGTTTTTTTTTTATTTTTTCAATAACGTTACACTCTTACTATTTATTAGATGAAATGAAATATGTTAAAAATACCATCATACATTTTAGGAATATGTGGAATGTATGGAGAACGGTACTGGAAGAAAATGAAAAACTTGCTAAGGCACGATTAGCAGCTGTTGAAATTTTTCAACAAAAAATCGCCGACGATGCGAAAAGTTTGAGAATGCACAAAATGCAAATTTCGAAAAAGGTACTTTTTAACAAATTTATAAACAAGTACGTGAAATGGAATCATAGAAATTATTCCTAGCCACCAACATTGTCAATTTGAAATCATTTATAATGTAAAGTTTTACCAAATTTGTTTTTTTTTTTATACAGAAATATATTTTATATTGCAGAAGAACATTTTTATTATTTTATATTCGACATAAAATAAAATAAAAATACAATTTTAATATTTTTGTTAATAGTATTGACCATCATCTTTTGAATTTTATAAATGCTTTTAAAATAATTCAACAATTTCTAAACCAATTTTGTTCACATTTATGAAAATTAAACTTCTTGTTTAATAAAATACTCTTTTACAGTAATTAATTTTTTTTTAAATAATCCTTAAATATATTAATTATCTTAATATATATGTAAATTATGTGTCACGTTGTTTGTCCGCAATGGACACCTCAACTACTGAACCGATTTTAATAAAAATTGCGCAAACTGTGTGCAGTTTTATCCAACTTGAAAAATAGGATAGTTTATATCTCAATTTATAATTGCAATTGACTTAAAAACATTTGTATCGGACTGATTATGAGCTACAGCAACGTGTGGCGAGGCACCCCTAGTATTATAATATATTACAAGTAAACATTTCAAATTTACAATGGGGGCTACGAATACTATGATTCACTGTGTATATATATATGTACACACGATGTGTTATCGGAGTAAATACACGACCTTATTTTTCATTTATCTTTTAGGCAATCGACCAATTATTGATAGTACAAAAAGAGTTACAAGCCTGTGTACAGGATGTCGATAAAACGAAAAAATTGTACTTCGACGAGGAACACAGTGCTCATGATGTTCGAGATAAAGCGAAAGATATAGAAGAAAAGTATATAACATTTTTTCATTTTAAATTAATTTATAAATATATTACAATTGTTTATTATACTTATTATTATTATATTATTATATTGTAGATTAAAGAAAAAGAAGGGTTCCTTCTTCCAGTCAATAACGTCACTGCAAAAAAATAGTGCTAAGGTAATAATAAAACAATTTCACCAATCAATCAACAAGTGATTGATTAACCAGTTAAGCGTGTTTGACGATTATATTCGTCATGGAGATGTGGCAAAATCTTGCGTTATGACGTCTATATCCGTCATGCGTAAAAGTTTGTTACAATTACTAACAAAATTGTTCATTTTCCAAAATAAAGTCGTCTTATTGACATATCCAATATTTTAAACAGCGCCACTTACTCTGTGTTTGACGACTATATCCGTCATCGCTTGATTATCGCGACACACACCAGAGAGCACTCTGCGCACAGTCTCGTCACACGTTAACTGTTTAATACTAATTGTTTTATTATTAATTAGGTAAGCTCAAAACGCGATGCTTTGGAAGAAAAATCAACAGGAGCTCGCAATGATTATTTACTTAGTCTCGCTGCTGCCAATGCTCATCAAAATAGATATTTTGTAGTTGATTTACAATCTACTATGCAAGTAAGTAATTATCATATATATATATATATACTTTCTTCTTATTTTCTTTTTATGTACAATGTTTTTATGTATATCAATTTTTTTTTAGTATTTGGAACAAGGCGTTTATGATAAAGTAGCTGAATATTTAACTCTTATGGGTCGCACTGAACTTTTAACATGCCTTGCAACGCAAAATAGTTTTGGCAAAATTCGCGATCAAGCTCAACAGGTAAGACTTCATAATATTCCATATATATATACGTACATCCTTATATATATATATATATAGATGATATTTCTATGAGACCAAAATACAAGAAGAAGTGTACAATAAAAATATTTGAAGAAAATTAATTTAATAAAGTGCTCGTTCAATATATTATTTTGAAACTAGAAAGAAAAGAAAAAAAAAAAAAGAAGAAGAAGATTAATCCATTAAACGTCTTTCCTTGCCAATGAACAAGAAACTCTATTGACTAGTTTTTTTTTTTTTATTTTACTTTTTCGTTAGAAAATAAATCTATAAATAGTATTAACAATTTTTTAGACAACATCTCTTGCTATATAAATACAATATATAAAGTAAAAAATGTATATATATATATATATATATACATTACATAGTATGCATATATATATGCTTAACTAATTGCATTTAAGTGTATGGTCTTCTAGGAATATCCAATGTAAGCTACATTTATATATATTATACCCATGTAATATTTACAGTAAAGGATTTACCTATAAAGGTGTATGTGGGTATGTTGAAAATTATGCTAAAAAGGATTTTAAATTAATATCGACTTTTTTATAGCTCACTAGGGAATATAATATACAATGCTGCTGCCTATATTATCCTGTATTAAAGCAGCACATACAATATGAATTTGAAGCTTGCGATAGTGATCCGGTAGAAAGGTTTGTATCATTAAAAAAAATCATAACACTTTGATTCAAATAATATTTTTCATATCTTATCTTAATATATATAAATTACGTGTCACGTTGTTTGTCCGTAATGGACTCCTAAACTACTGAACCGATTTTAATCAAATTTTGTACACTTTATGCAGTTTCATCCAAATTGAAAGATAGGATAGTTTATATCTCAATTTATAATCGAATTATTTGTTTATTAACAAAGAGTCATGATTATCTCTGTTAATTCGATAAGATTCTAATAATAGATGGTGATATAAGGTTATTCGTTGACTTAATTATATTTTATTACAGGATAACTGCTGATCATGCTGCTGCTACTACTTTGGGTAAAGAAGCGCGTCGCTGGTCGACGAGAATTGCTCGTGAAGTTGCTAGTATAAGAGAAAATAATCGAAAATTACAAGTACTTCAGCAGCTTAAAGAATCTGGACAGAAGGTCAAGAAATTTATAATTATTATTATAATAATTAAAATATAGTAATTAAATATTACAATTAACCCCTTAAATTGCACGCTCGAGTTAACTCAAGTGACGTTGTATCACGTTGAACCAAAATTGTTTCTTAAAGGGTTAAATATAATAATTAACACGTTCCATGCCACGTATACCCTTTATGGTACACGTTAAACTTGATCATCAGGCCATGTGTACCATAAATGGTACACGTATAGAGATATTCATTTAATGCGCTGAAAATCAAATGGCCTGTACGACAAGTTGGGCAAAAACGGCTTGGCAAGGAACGTGTTAAATATTAAAATATTAAAAAAATATAATAATTTAAATATTATTATTATTATTATTAAAATAACATAGACATGATAATTAATTTATTTTATAGACTGATCCTAGTGATCCAAATGGGCCTGACGTAGATACTAAAATAGATGAATTGAAACATAGTATTCGACGAGCAGAGGTAGGCCCTTTTATTATTATTTATTAATTAATTATTAATCTTTTATACACAYATATATATATACATATTTACATTTTTCATTATTAGACTGCAAAATTGAAAGCAGAAGCAAGAATAGAATGTCTCCGACATGGTGGAGGTCAGTTTAAAAAGACTCAACATTATTCAACTGAACCAACAAAATTAATTGATTATAAAAGCAAATTAATTTTCATTAATTTGTCATTTAGTGAACGTCGACGAATGGCTTCAAGAAGCTGAAACGTTGAGTGTCCAAGACATGCCAAGATCTGCAAGTTCTTTGTCAGTTAGGACTGATGCATCTGGTGCAGGGGTAATGATAAAAAAAATTGCATCAAAATGGAATCATAATTGAGCTGTTATGTCTTATAAAAAAATATTTTTAAGCAGGAAAATCCTTCCTCTGATTCATTCTACGATAGTGATGGTGATGGTGGTAGTGATTTAACAACTGTAGAAAGACCGGGTACACGTAATGCAATGCAACAAGAGGAAGAGGTTGCAGAAGAAAGACAGAGGCATGATAGTGATGAAGTTGATGGTAGGTATCATCATTATGAACTCTTGAAATATATAAATGATACTTGAAGATTAATAATTATTATTAACTTTAATGTTTTAGCTTTACTTGAGCAAGAGAAACAACGGATAGAACAGTTAACTGCTGGTTGGGATGACCCAACATCTGTTGATTGGGCAAATGAAGAAAAAGATGAACAAGTTGAATCTCAAGAACCTCCTGCTCCTGTTCAACAAATATACAAATGCACCGCACTATATTCGTACACGGTGAATAAATTATTTGATGTAACAATAATCCCTTCTATATATTTGTTTTTAATTAGAATATTAATCCTGTCGTTAGGCACAAAACCCAGACGAGTTGTCGATTGTCGAAAGCGAACAACTCGATGTTGTTGGCGAAGGTGACGGAGATGGTTGGTTGAGGGCTCGAAATTATCGCGGGGAAGAGGGTTACGTACCACAAAATTATTTGGATGTTGAAAGAGAACAGGATACAACGTCTGGTCTTTCTTCTCAAGGACCAGGCCTTGTCCAACAAATTTCATTCTCTTCTGTTGATTATACTATTGATGATCATGATGCTGTTGATCCTGATGCTAATTTGCAACCTGCTACAGAACAACAACAACAACAACAACAACCGGAGGCCATTGTGCAGAATCATATAAATGGTAAATTATTATATTTAAACAAAAAATATATAAATTAATTGTATCTAATCAAATAATCAATAGTTGTAGATCTTGAACAATATTGTATCGCTCTTTACGATTACGATGCAACTTGCGAGGAAGAACTTAGCTTTCTTGAAGGTGATATCGTCAAAGTACTTAGGAAAGAACCCCATGATGTTGATGATGGCTGGTGGGAAGGAGAACTACGAGGATCCCGAGGATTATTCCCATCTCTCGTTGTCGAACCATGTGCCCCTGATGGTTCACCTTTGACTCCTCAGGTTTGAAAATCAATAACTCAAATAATAAATGAATCTAATATTTAATGATACAAGTTTGACCATTTTATTTTTTAATTTTAGGACGATATGACACCCCCTAGTTCTGCTCCACCTGTCTTTACACCACCCGAAGTGCCGGAATTCTTGCTGGAACAAGAAGCCGCACAATTTATCGCTAATGGTATACTTCTGTTGGATTTCATTTTTGATATCTTTTTTTTAATTAATATTGGAATGAGATATTTGTGATATTATTTATTAATGTAGAACTTACCGATGGCAAAGTTGAAGAAAACGAAGAACAAAGTGGTTTTGCAATAAATTTAACGAGAGGTCAAAAGGAACATTATGGTTCGCAATTTGATGAGGACGAAACAACCGAAGCAGCACCAGGGATAGTAGGTAAGAAATAAATATTTAACAAATTGTATTACATTTTGACTCGTATATTTAACAAGAATTATGTAAAAATACAATTTGATTTATTCGAATCTTGCAATCCTAGTTGTGGAAGTATCCGAAGATGTGGATGATAAGGTAAGGTAAAGATATTGAAATTAAAACAAAAAGAAATTCAAATGTAGACAATTATTTCAGATAATTACGTAAACATTATTATAAATTATTGAATGCGTTAACGCGACCAATTTGTTTATTGTTTTGTTTGTTGTATCAACAGACAACTACTGGCGAAAACGAGAAACAATTATCGGAAAAAGTTACGGAGAATACTGGAGAAAATGGCAAGGAAGAGTTTGGTTTGGGTGTAGCACAAATTGTTATTACAGCGGCAACTCCAATGGAAGAAGTTGAACATCCATTTCCTGGTGTAAATGAGAACACAGATGATACAGTTAAATCAACAGAAGTTTCTGACGGAAGTTCTGAAGCGGATTTGCCGTCAAGCGTTACCCCAGATATCAATGAAAGCGACTGCAAAGAAGCAACTGTCATTATGAACGAACATGATGAAGTTACTGAGGTTACTGAAGTTACTGAAGTTACTGAAGTTACTGAAGTTACAGAAGTTCCCGAGGATATAGAAGAGAAATCAACGATCGATGATTTGCCAGCCGATTCGGCGCCATTTCCATTGAGTAGTAGTTCTGGTAGCGAAGCAGATTCAACGTCCGGTCCGAGTACGGCAGATAATTCTCAGTCAATTCCGTCGCGAGGCACTGTGATAGATGCACAGGAAGCTGAAGAGATAGCAATTATACTTGAAAAGGTAGTTTGCGGTGGGAGGGCAAGTATTCCCGACGAATTACAACCTGACCAACTAGAAAAGCTTCAAAATTTAAAAGAATCGAATGCCTAGGAATGACTATACCTCGGAGATGATACCGACTATCCTGCCTTAACGAATAAATGGGCTCTTCCAAAGAATCATCAGAACAAGTTCCAGCATTTGTTGGAGTTTTGGAAATCTCCCGAGGTTATTGGGAAAAAAGACTAATGAATTAACCAAACAACCGAAGATTTTTATGTTAATACAACGTACACAAATCTTTTGCTAGGCAACACTCTAGTAACATATGTAAACCAAGAAGTTGCGACTTTTGCAATTTGCGAGGCATCTATGTACAGTTGTAAGGTAACAAAAAGAATTGTCGATACCTGTAATAGAAAATCTTTTGGTGGTTCATGTACATTATAAGAGAATACAATGGTGTTGCATGTATAAGAGACAATTGTTTTATTTAACATGTTTATAGATGTATATATACATAATATATATATATCATAAAATGGTTATTATAGTAGCCCTTTCCAACATGCACCTTTTACTTATAAATAGCATGTTTGAATATAAAAAAATGAATCTTACTATTAGATTTAAGATGGCATTCTAAGAGCACCATCCAATCTTATTGTTTCTCCATTTAGAAGTGGATTTTCAATTATATGTTGTGCCAGTTGTGCATATTCGTCAGGTTTACCTAATCTTTGAGGAAAAGGTATGATTTTGCACAAAATGTTGCGTACTTTGTCCGGTAAAGATGATAATAAAGGTGTATCAAATAATCCAGGTGCAATAGTTACAACACGTATACCTTGTTTGGATAAATCACGAGCGATTGGTAAAGTCATTCCAACGATAGCAGCTTTACTGGCAGAGTATGCAGCTTGTCCTATTTGTCCATCGTACGCTGCGACACTTGCAGTATTGATCACAACTCCACGTTCACCATCTTCATTAGGTGTATTCTTACCGATAACACCAACGGCTAATCTTATTACATTGAAAGTTCCAATTGTGTTTACTTTAAGTACTTTCTCAAAATCATGATATTCATGTGGTAGATTTTTATTAAAATTATATGTCTTATAAGCGATTGCTATTCCTGCTGCATTAACAACTGCAGTTAACTTGCCAAAATTACTCTTAGCTGCTTCCAAAGCGTTCGATACATCTCCTTCCGAAGTGACCTAGACAAAATATTCGTATCAAATTAATATTACAAAAAATACAAAATGATAATCATATTCTATAATGTAATCAAATGAACGTAAATTTAACTTTTTAATGTCTTACATCAGTTGGTACAAAAATAGCTTTCTTTTCCAATTGATCAGCAAGCTCTTGACCTTTTGAAGCAGGAAGATCCGCAATGACAACTTTTGCACCTTCTCTGACAAATCTTAAAACTGTGCCACGACCAAGGCCAGAGGCTCCACCGGTTATTAATGCTACTGTATTCTGTAAAATGTTTTTTTTTTTTTTTTTAATTGAATACATTTATTCCATTAATTTATATACATCAAGAGAAACAATTACATTTAAAATATAAATATTATAGAATTTAATCTTTAATGTCAATTTGTTACAGCTTACTCTTTATACATTTAAGTCATTGATGCGACAACAAACTTGGTGCTAAACTAATGCTTTACTATAATACATTTTATACGATTATGTGTATTTATTAAAATGAATAATTGTGTATAAACATGTTTAAACAAAAATATACTTTCAAATAAAAATTACTTAATCAATTTGAAAAGCATCACCACGTATAATAACTAGCATTTTTAAAGCATGTGACATAATTGATTATAATGACCTTGATTGTTATCAATTGTTATTAATAAATATCGATAATATAATTACCTTGAGCATTGTTGCAGAAATTTCAACGAAATTGAAGTATATTTTAAAAGAACTGCACTTTTCTACTGACAAAACGAAACTTGTAAAATTGATTAGTTTCAAGACTACGATGACAAAAGTAATTGTAAGATATGGACGTTGAACAGTAATGTGTGGCTCTTTTATAATACTCAAATCCCCATCAAGAATAATCTATCAAAATAAATTGAACTTGTACAAAAATAAGATAACGTTTCCCATATAATCTCAAAGGAAGGCTGATGACACTGCACTGTTACAACCGAAAGGTTTAAAGATTGATAAGAAGAAAATAACTTAAAATAACTTAATGAACAAAAAATTAATATTAAATTTAATAATAATTAATTAATATTATTAATAAAATTAAAAAAAAAAACAAAAAACAAATCTTAACAAGTATGTCATAAAAATAATGTCATTTGAATGGAAATGTCATTGAAGGAAGAATATGAAATAAATTGTAAATGTTTAAAAATCAAATTATTCTAATAATAATAATGAATAATTAACCAATGAGAAATAAACAATAATAAAGCATGATACCTTTATTTTTGTCGCATTAATGTAAACGTGTATTTACGAAATACTCGAAATATACGTCATAACAAAGAGTTGTAGTTATAAGAATACAAGTGGCGCACTCTAGTGTTAAATGTATGCAAAATAATCGCGCCATTTTGTTCAGTACTGGTTGGACGCGTATGCGTCGCGCTTCGTCCTCGTAGCGTCGAGATTTTCATGGCGCGTGTCTTTAATGACTGTCAACAGAAATAATAATAATTCTATTAGTTCAATCAAAGTTAATGATTATGATTGTGTGTGATTAGTGTTAATTCAGAATGAAGAAGAAGTTTATATATTCGAAGATAAGTGCGTTATTTGTATAATATTATTACGAAGGTTAGAAAGAAGTAGATAAATTTGTCGAAGAAACAAGGGACAAGGATACAAAGGGAAAAAAAAAAAACAGGACAACGAATGTCTGCTGCTGTTGCTGTTGCTGCCAAAGGATCCTAACATAAATCGTAATGGATCGCAAAAACAACGTCTGTCATTGGGACGTTGATAAAAAAGCGATCCATAAAATGATTCAAGAAATATTATTATTATCATCTCGACAAGAAGTGATGTCTGCTGTACAGGTAAGGAATAATATTTTAAAAAAAATAAATAATAAAAAGATAGAGATAGATAGAGAGAGAAAGAGTGAGAGAGAGAGAGAGACAAAGAGAGAGTAAAAAAAAAAAAGAAAGGGATGGATTGGGCATTAAACTCGTCGTCGAATCGATAAAGCAAGCGTCCCCGTCACACGCACAGATAGAACACCACACTTGCGCGCGCGTACCCGCTTGCGCTCTCACTCCCTCAACAACGCGTTCCCCTTTCTTTCTTCTTTTTCTTTTTCTTTTTTTTCTTTTCTCTCTCTCTCTCTCTCTCTCTCCCCCTTATTTCTTGACTTGTTTTTTTGCCCTCCCACGAGACCGCTGATTCGTCCATCGTAAGTCGTTCGGTACTCGGAAGGGGTCGATGCCATGCGATGCCAATGTTTTTCATTCTTCGAATGTACCTTGACCAGGTTACGCGTTCAACCTTTCCCGAACAAATTTCATTTTATTTTATTTTATTTTATTTTTTTTTTTTACATTTTTGTAGATATTTGAATTTTTATCTTATCCGAATAATTATGTATCTTTTTATTTTTTTTTTTACTTTTTCTTGTTATGTATTAGAGAACTATTTAAATATTTAACACACACACACAATTTCCAGTTTGTTTGTATTGTTGTTGTCATATTCGTTTTTTTTTTTTTAAATTCAACTTTTTTACAATTCAATTTGATAATAATCATTCTTTCATTTAATTTACAGATATTAATTTGAAATATCGGAGTTTACAGTGATTTTCTGTTGATAATCGATTGAAGGATCGATAGATCGAAATTCAAGACTATTTTAAAATGGCTGACGTTCAATACACAACAAAGGATAATTTTTTAAGGGTTGACAATTCTTTTATGATTTTCAATTTTTAATGATAACACTTATAAGTAGTCATTTATTTCTTTTTATATCACCTGGCCCAATCGTAAAATTAAATTGACGATTAATGATTAAAAAAAAAAGATGATGAGGTTTTTTTTTATATATATATATATATATAGTGTAATAATGGAAAGAAGGTTTTAGGGTTGGGTTTGATGAGGTTAAATTTAACGAGTAAGCTTCGCATTGCGATCACCGGCCTTATCGAGTGATTTCAATGCATGGGATGTTGAATGCACATTATGTTCTTTGATAATAAAAACATGTTTTCATTATTACAATTTATTATTGCGAAAAATAGACGAATATTTTTAATATGTAGATGCATTTAAAATAACAATTATTAATTTACATTTATAAACAAAATAACAATAATTGTATATATATGTATATCAAAATTCTACATAAATTTAGATAAATTGTATTCATTTAATTCAAATAATTATTTGAATTTTGATCTAAAATCTGTATAAATGTATTTTCAAAAATATTTATATAAATTATTGTTTTTTTTTTTTTTATCAAAATTATGACTATGTACATAATATAATTGTAAAGAATCAAAATTCTACATAAATTTAGATAAATTGTATTAATTTAATTGAAATAATTATTTGAATTTTGATCTAAAAACTGTATAAATGTATTTTCAAAAATATTTATATAAATTATTGTTTTTTTAAATCAAAATTATGACTATGTACATAATATAATTGCAAAGAATCAAAATTCTACATAAATTTGGATAAATTATATTCATTTAATTGAAATAATTATTTGAATTTTTATCTAAAAAGTGTACAAATGTCAATTCACAAATATTTATATAAATTATGTTATTTTTATCAAAATTGTGAATGTATACAAAATATAATTGCAAAGAAAAATTGTAATAATTGTAAATATCAAAAGATAAGTTTAAAGGAATATCAATCATACATTTAAATTGTTTTCAATGTTTTCCATTAATTAGAATGTTGTAATTATTTTTCAGGATTAGAATTAAAACTCGTAGACAATGCATACTCCTGCTGAAACCGAGAAATTACCTCAACCTGGGATGTTAAATCTTGGGTCTCAGGAACCGGTCACTTCATCCGAAGTGAGCCAAGTCATCTTATCCACTTCTCATCCAGAGACACACATATTTACAAATAGGTGAGAAATATTAATTCAAGTTTTAAAATGAATAAAATAATTGACAAGATTATTTCATAAAGAATACTTTATTATTTCTTTTAATATTATTTATTATTTTGAAAATTGTAATAAATAGGATAAATTTAATATAATTCTGTATATATTATTCCTTTTCTTTTTTTTATAATTAATATTATCTAAAACATATATATCCTATATTTCTATAACATTTAATATTAAGATAAATATTGGTATATTTTGTAAATCAAATTAATTACAATTCAAATTTTCGCGCCACAAATCTAATAAACTTTAATTATGTGTACGTATATTATGTAACAGAGAGAGATAGATTCTGTATGTATTATTTCTTTTCTTTTTTTTTATAATTAATATTATCTAAAACATATATATCCTGTTTCTATAACATTAAATATTATTTTCAAAATAAAGATAAATATTGGTATACTTAGTAAATCAAATTAATTGCATTTCAAATTTTCGCGCCACAAATCTAATAAACACGGTGTCACGTGATTCATTGTAAATCAAACTATAATTATGTGATATGTAACAGAGAGAGATAGATAATGAATGTTAGCCCTCTATCGGTAAATTATGTTATTATATTTCACGATTTGTCGTGTTTGTATGTATATGGCGTTAATCTTATATATACAGTGTATTTCTTACATATTATCTCGTCCGTATCTATAAATTCCTTTCGTCAAGTGCGTGAAGAGACAGGATCGTCGCAAGGTGTTATTTTTCATATTGAAATAAGTACAAATAAAATATAGGTTATTTTCTTTATTGATGCACTTATCACGAATAAAAACACGATGGGTATCGCGAGATTTTTTTCCAAGAAAGTGCAAGTACAGCCTGACGTAGTAACCTCCGCTGATGTACCTAAGAACGTTGATACAAAGAGGTGAGCTTGATAATAAAATTTTGACAGACAGTATTTTGAGTACGTGCTTGAAAAATCAATCAATTCAATGTTTTTTGACAATTAACATATATCAAAATGTGCATCGAACAATGGGATATTAATTCTCAATTTATCGAATAAAAATGAAATGTGACGTCTTTATACACGTTTCTACAAATTAACCTACACGTACTACAAAACACGGTAACATCTCAGATAAGACACTTCAAAAAATCCCTATCGTATCGTTTGCTATGTCAATAAAGTTCGTCGATAGTTATTTGTTGTTTATTTTCTTTCTGTATTTCATCAGACACTTTTTTTTTTTTATTCAAATTAATTTAATATATGTGTGATTGAATTGTTTTGTTATATACACACATAATGTGTGGTATTATTTAATGATTATTATTGCGTATATAAGAAAGAGAGAGAGAGAGAGAGAGAGAGAAAGAGTGTCTCGTGCCTGAGTAGTACACAAGAGTACGTGCACGCGATTTGTATGACGACGTCATGATAAACGTGACGTGCGTAAACGAGTATGTGTAAGATAATGATGGTATGTACAACTTTTAACAATCTCTGAAAAAAAAAAAAAACAACATTGTATTCCTAGAAATTCTCTCATGCTGTGCATTTTCTGTTAGAATTTATTTTTCATTGATTGAAAATACAATAGAGAGAGAGAGAGAGAGTATATCTCATTTCTTATTTAGTAAACGTGTTTTGAATAATAATATTTTATACTGATGTGATTATTAATTGTTTTTTTATGTTTATATGTCTTTTCTTTAGCATGCTATGTATTCAAGAAGAGTTGGGTCAACTAAGCGGAATCGCAGGAGGTCCAATCATAAACGACACAAAAATACAAATAAACGACAGTAATCAAACGAATTTGGATAGCAACAGTAATAGCAGTGAATTTCCAACGAAATGTACTTCAGGATCAGTTTCTTTAGATGCTCAAAGATCAAGCTGGGTCGAAGGAATCTTAGGATGTATGCGACCTGTTTGGACTATGCTATCGAAGGCTGCTGTTAATGAAAAAATAAAAGGACACCAAAGTGTGTATTATTTGATTTTTAACAAGACAACTTGTGTCATAATATTTTAATGAAGTTTTAATTAAATGACCTATGTTTATGTAACACTTTTCTTTTATATATATAGAATATATTATAATTAATTCTTTATCATTATATAAATTAAATGTTGTGGTTTGTTTTTCTAGCTGATGATTGGGAAATACCATTTGAATCAATTAGTGAACTCAAATGGTTGGGTTCTGGAGCTCAGGGTGCAGTTTTTAGTGGAAAATTGAACAAAGAGGTAGTAGCTGTTAAGAAAGTAAGGGAACCACGTGAGACTGATATACGGCATTTACGAAAATTAAATCATCCGAATATAGTACAATTTAAGTAAGTTTATTCATTAAATAACAATACTTTGTATCATGTGTAATAATTGCAATTTTTTAATATCTTTTTATATTAAAATTTGATAGGGGAGTGTGTACACAAGCACCATGCTATTGTATAATTATGGAGTATTGCCCATATGGACCTTTATACGATTTATTAAGGGATGGGGAACCAGTCCCTCCTTCAAGATTAGTATCTTGGTCGAAACAAATTGCAGCAGGGATGGCTTATCTTCATGCACATAAAATTATTCATCGAGATCTCAAAAGTCCAAAGTAATATTTTAATATTCAATTAATTTAACACGTTCCATGCCATGTGTACCACCACCAATGGTTTATTTAATGCGTTGATAATATATGTTTATAACAAATTGAATTCTGTAAAAGAATATTTCTTTGAACACTTAGCCGATCACACGCGCTGTAGCGAACTGTACGGTTTCCACCATGGAGGGGTTTCGCAAGTGATGTGGACTGATATTCGGTTAATAATTTTAATATCATAAATTAAACTATGTAAATTAATTAAAGAAGAAAAAGAAACGTGTTGTGTGCTAAAATCAATATGGGAGATCTCCCCGATCGGTCGGCTAAGTGTTATTAAAATATTGATGTATTATACAAAATGCAGTATAGAATAAAACACATAAGTTTGTTTATAATTGTTATATTAACAATAATTAATAATTACATGTAATGGTTGATTTTGTTCAAACAAAATTAAATGGCATGAATGACACAAGTCAGATAAAACGTAGCTTGGCACATGGAACGTGTTAACATTGTAACCTTATATATATTTTTATTAATAAAATATTATTTATAGTGTTTTAATTGGTCATGGTGAAGTAGTGAAAATAAGTGATTTTGGAACAAGCAGAGAATGGAATGAAATTAGTACCAGAATGAGTTTTGCTGGTACTGTTGCATGGATGGCTCCAGAAATAATTAGAAATGAACCTTGTTCTGAAAAGGTTGATATATGGTCATATGGCGTTGTACTTTGGGAATTATTAAGCGGAGAAGTACCTTACAAAGATGTTGATTCATCGGCTATAATTTGGGGTGTAGGAAACAACTCTCTTCATTTACCTATTCCAGCAAGTTGTCCTGAAGGATATAGATTATTAGTTAAACAATGTTGGGCAGCTAAACCTCGTAATAGACCTTCCTTCAAACATATTGAAATTCATCTTGGAATTGCAGCTGTAGAAGTGCTTTGTACAAAAGCTGATGATTATTTTAAAACTCAAGTAAATAAAATAAACATCTTATTTAATATAATATTAATTAATTAAAGTATATATATATTAATTGTTTTTTTTTATAATGTGTAGCTATCTTGGAAAAAAGAAATAAGAGTTCATATGAAACAAATGCAATCGAATAGCTCAAGTAGTCCTAGATTTGAAGCTGATTTAATTAGACGAAGAGAAGATGAATTAAGGCATGCTCAAGATATAAGAGAACATTATGAACGTAAACTCGAACGTACTAATAATCTTTATTTAGAACTAAGCGCTGTATTATTACAATTGGAACAGCGTGAACGAGACGTAATAAAGTGAGATATATTAACAATCATTATACTTAAAAACAATTAACATTAAATTATTCAAACACTTTGTATCTTCTTGTTTATATTATATATTTATAGAAGAGAACAGCAATCAGGATATAAACAATGCAAGAAACGTATAGTACATCCACTTTTGAAAGCACAAGAAAGATTATATCGTAGAAGAAATCCAACGATACAATTTTCAACTTCATCGACTACTACAACACCAACATCTCCTGTCGATTATCCATTAAGTCCTCCTAAAGTAACTACTCTTACACAGTTGAATGAAGCCAACCAACCAGAAACTGTACTAGCATCGAATATTAATAATTTTAAACAATGGAAATATAGACACAGAAGGGTTGGGTCTGGTTGTGGAGCCAGTTGTAGTCCTAAGTCCAGTCCTCTTCGTGAAAGAAAGGTAAACATTTTAATAATTTCATTTATATTATTATATATATAATATATTTTTATATTATAATATTTTGATTATATAAATGTATCATCAAAACATGTCTAACCTGTCTAAATAATTTTATTATATTTGAAAACCAAAAAAAAAAAAATATATAGAAAGAAAGTATCATAATATAGGATTAGTGAAGGTGTGTATCAATTTATTTTAGAGTAATGAAATAGTGGCAAGACTCGTTGATAATCAGACTCAAACAGATATGACGGATATAAGTGGAGATTTAATGGATTCAATTAAAGATTCAATTGATACTACAGAAAAATGTTCAATCGATGGTATCGATAAAAAGTCAATGGTTGAAAATACTATAGAATATTTCAATGGAAATCCAATATTACGTGAAACTCATTGTAAAATGCAGTCAAGTTCTTGTTCTAGTCCAGATCATGAGCAAGATAATAATACGAATGGAAACGAACGATTGGCAGATTGCAGTGACGATGATAATCTTGAGACTCTTGGAAGAAAAGTGACAGAAATTATAAATGCTAATCGTCTTATTTCTCCCATAGATAATGGGAATTGTGATGAAGTAATTAAATCACACAGGTACATTTTAATCACATTTATTATTACTGCATCATCTGTTGAGTGTAGCCAGCTCGGTGACATGGTGGGGTTGTGTTTAAGTATTCATTTTTAATTTCATTTATTATATATGAATGTTTGGTTTTTGTATTTTTTAGTAGAGGTAAAGACGAGACTACAAAACTGCCAGTGAACTATTGTTCTGTTGCTAGTACATTAAATATATCACAGGAACAATCAGAGAATAGAATGAGATCATGTTCGGAATTTGTAAATACTCTATGCAATCACGAGGATGATGCTTGTGACGAAAGTTGGTCAGACGAAGAAGGCGAAGACCCTAATTATAGTTATAATTTTTCTCTTAGACGTAGAAGGTATATATATATTTAATTTAATTATTTTCAAGTCAATTATATATATTTTTTTAGATGATAAAAGGCAAATATGTGTTGTTGTGCTTATGTTGTAATATGTGACATCTCAAAAGTTAATAATACAAATATGTGTTTTTGCATATTTGTAGTATTGCAAGAAGGCCAATTGGGCCAGGCTCTAGATTAAGAAGATTTAAGCAAGCAACCCTTAGAATAGAAGGAGTATTGGCCTCTGACGAGGAGAATACTTCAGAATATTCACACCCTCCGTCCAGTCAATCCTCTACATTAGAAAGTAATCCCGATGTTCAAAGGGTCCTTCGTAATATTCATCATTCACAAAAGGTATAATTTGTATTTATTATCACACATTCATTGAGAAACTATATTTTACATTATTAACCCTTTGCACTTATCAAATATCATAAATAATAAGCAGATATAGAATAACAAAAGACTTGAAATCAACCATCGGGCGCTGATTCGGCGCCATTCGAGTGCAAAGGGTTTTTAACTAATTTCAAATATTCTTTTTTTTTTTTTATTATATTTATAATATAATATATTGAATTATTATTCAGAGAAAAGGAATACATGATGGTACGGATTCTTCGAGTCAATCGGAAACAGATGAAGTCAGTGAGATTACTATTGCATCTCAACCAAACAATACTAATATAATGAGGTTGAAAAGTAACGTTTAGTTCGTCGTATTATTATTAGTATCATTTTTAAATTTTATTTAAAAATGATTTTCTAATATTAAAATGTCACCTGCAATATATTGAATCATTATTTAAGTAATCATTATTTCATGTATTCTTATTTTGTACAGCTTATTAATAATATTTACGTACGTATTGCAGATCATAGAGATGCTACACATAGAGCAAACAAACAAGCCAGCATTAAAACCTGTCGGCGAAATAAAAAGAGATAGAAGATAGGAGATTGATGTTGTCTCTTTCTCTAACTTGCCAGTCTTTTGTGTACCGCATGAGTTAGAGAGAGAGAGAGAGAGAAAGAGAGAGAGAGAGACAACATTAACCTTTCGTTTTTTGCTGCTATAATTCATGCAGAGAGACATTTCCATTTACACAACCGCCGTCTATGGTTTGTTTCCTCTATCTGTAATATCTCTATGATTGCAGATGCTTGTCTATTTCAGGGTATTTCTTAGATTGTATCCGCCATGCATAATTTCTAAGTTAAATTACAAAAATCAATCGTAAATCTTTAGATATATGTATGTATGTATCTATAGATCATACGAAAGAAAGAAAGAAAGAAAGAAAGAAAGAAAGAAAGAAAGATAGAAAAAAACAAAACAAAAAATAAGAATTAATCTTATTGAAAATACAATGATAACAACAAATTATATACATATATAAAGAAAAATAGAAAAATGATCTATCACAGGGACAGTAATTTGAAATTTTTTTTATTAAATTTTACTATAGATTTGCTAAATTTTATAATAATAATAAAAAAAACAAACAAACATATTAAGTTAGCAAGTTTAACTGGTTCAATTCATTTTGTACAATATAATGAATAATAACTCATCAAAGCTATGTGTATTTGTTTATAATAATAATAATGTAATATATATATATATACATATATATTTGACGCATTTCCTTTGTGGACTATGATCATATATGTAGAAATGTATTCATTTGTGCATTGATTTGAACACGTTAACAATTGTATTATTTTTTTTTTTTTATTTTTTTTTTCTTGCAAATCGATTGTCAATTCATTTTGTTCCATAAAAAAAAGGCATCTCATTTTCCTTTATTATTATTATTATTCTTCTTTTTTTTTTGTTTATAGTTCCTTTGTGTTTATGTAATGTTTAAAGATGATTGTACCTTTGTGAACAACAACGATATGGGAAATTATTTTATAATGTCAATTTTCAACCGATATGTATTATAAAAATAATTTCTTTTTTAAACTATACCAGGGGTCGGCAATCTGCGGCTCTTTAGTTAAAAGAGTTTAG
>NW_015149091.1:256715-271497 GCF_001465965.1 Polistes dominula
CTCTTTAGTTCCTTTAGTTTATTCTTTAGTTTTTTATTTTTAATCAAAAAAACTTTATTTATGCGAGTACTATTTATTGTTGGCAAGACAAAATTTGGTGGCTCTCTTGAAAAACAGTGAAATTTTGTAAATTGTAATTTTTGACTCTTCCAACTGAAAAGGTTGCCGACCCCCTTGAGCTATATCAAACAAACATTGTTTAAACATTGTTGTTTTTGGTAAATCGTAAAATCAGTAAATGGTACAATATGCGATAAGACTTTGGATAATAATAATATCCTGTACAAATATCTGAGTGCATTAACAAATTGAAATCATTCCAGTATAATCATTCGTATATGGATGCTGCATCGGTTTAATGAATTTATTTTGTATAAAAATATTTAGAGAACAATTAACATATATCACAATTCTTTTTCATTATTACAAAAAATAATAGCGGCATATGGCAAATGAAAAAAAAAAAAAAAAAATAAAATAAATAAAAATTAGATCAAATGAAAAAATAATAGTGCGTTTGAAAAAAAAAATATTTTTTTGCATAGGTGCAAGAAAAAGAGATGTGTTGTTTGGCTTTTTATATAAACCAAAAAAAAATAAATAAATAAAAGACAAAAGACAGATTAATGAAAGTATTTTTCACGAATAAAAAACGATGATGAAGGAAAATATTTCAAATAACAACAACAATAATAATAATAATTAGAGATAATTTAAATATGGCAACATAATAAGAAAATAATATCGATGGCCATTTGTAATGAAACGCGTCAATTTATATAAATTCGAAAAAGAATATAGTTGCTACGTTTAATACGTAATACATATATATTTATTATATAAATATATATATATATATAAAGTATAGTCTTTCAAAATAATTCTTGAAACATAGTATGGCATCTAATAGAATTTTGATCATTCGAAATATTCAATTTCAAATGTAATAAATGAATTTAAATGAACTTATAATAATAATAATAATAATACATTATTCCTAATTTAGGATTAATTAATTAGTGTATATATATATATATACACATATAATAATAATAATTTTTTTTTTTTATAATAATGATTGACAAAATTGAATTTTGTCATTGAATTCGATTATCTGAAAAAAAACGAAAAAAAAAAAAAAAATAAGATTTGGAAAAGGAAATAAATCTTTTACAGTTGTTTTGGATAATCGAGGATTTAAATATACGTTATTACGTAAAATTCTAAAGTTAAAAGAAAACACCAATATTAAGAATTAAATTTAAATTAAAAAAAAAAAAAATACAAGCTGAATATAATAAAAAGAGAGAATAAATAAGAGCTGAATAATAAAAAAAGCAATATATATATATATTATATATATATATGTACAATTGTCATTTAAAGATAATAGCGCGCAGGTGACATATTGAATACTAAATACACATATACACACATTACATACATACATACATTGTACTTAATTGTTTATACTCATTCTGTTTTCCAAAGCAGATCAAATAATTCATCAAATTATTTTTGTTTTTTTTTTCCTAATTTTTTTTTAGTTCGTTAAATGATCATCGTAGTCACATCATCATTTATCATTATCATAATTAGCGCGAAAAATATAACAATGAAAGTTCATCATTTTTTAGACTAGCTTTACCATTTTAACCCTTAAAGTGTACACATGGGGTGTTTGTCACCCCCAAACAAATTTATGATCTCTCGAATATTGTACTGAATTCCAACGAAAAATGGGTTTATTTGTTGCGCCATCTAGTGTTAATTCAGATATAAAACCTATTCTATTTTAAAAAAGATGTATCAAAGTACTTTTAACAAAATTGCGAGGTTTAAATATTAACACGTTGGCTGCCACGCGAATTTTACGTGACTTGCTCAAAGCGCCAACATGAATTTTTCATTATGCGTCGCCGGTCACTGGTGGTCCCCACGACGACTATAGCCGGTCAGTGGTGGCCCCCACGACGACTATAGCCGGTCACTGGTGGTCCCCACGACGACTATAGCCGGTCACTGGTGGTCCCCACGACGACTATAGCCGGTCACTGGTGGNTAGCCGGTCACTGGTGGTCCCCACGACGACTATAGCCGGTCACTGGTGGTCCCCACGACGACTATAGCCGGTCACTGGTGGTCCCCACGACGACTGTAGCCGGTCACTGGTGGTCCCCACGACGACTGTAGCCGGTCACCGGTGGCCCCCACGGTAGCCAACGTGTTAAATAGTAGCTTCAGGAGACGCGTATGAAACACGCTGGGGGTGTCAAACACCCACAGTGCACTTTAACTAACTTTTACCAAGTGTGTGCACTTTAAGGGTTAAAAACAATCAATCATTTTATATATATATATATATATAAAATATTATAAAAAGTCATAATCTGAGTTTGAAAAATAAAATAAAAAAATAAAAAAGAGAATAAACTTATGGACGATAGCAATTTAATTGTATTCTGACGATATACTCAATTCAGTCAAATTACAAGCAATGAAAACTATTAGGCAGCTCTCTTATATACACGTTTGACTGTAAAATAAATAAATAAATAAAAAGAGAGAGAGAGAGGAATAAAGAGAGTTAGATAAAAAAAAAAAAAAAGAAAAAGTTAACTGTATATTTTACAACGTAAAATATTTCGCATTCACATCTATTGTACCTGCTTTGAAACTCAGATTGCCTTAATGACAATTATTATTACTATATAATATATGTCTGTAAATAATGGACAATACAATGTAGATTTACAAAATAATAATAATAATAATAATAATAATAATAATTTTAAGATTATATGCAAAATGTATTGATGTGCTCCTCACTTGTGTAAAGAAGGTGTAAAAAAAAAACAAACAAACAAATACAAACAAACGAACGAAGTGATTAGTGATTTATACAGTGTGTAGAGGTATTCATTTCTATAATTATATATACATATGTTGTATTCAACATATTTATGCTGATAGCTACATATACATGTAATTGTGTATATTATACCTTTCCATGTATTAGCAGCTAATTGATTAAAGTCTATTATTCTTTGATAATAGGAGAAATGCTACAGACGACAAATTTCATGTTATGTATAATAAACTTCATTAATTACGGCCTAAAAATACATTTGACTTATTTCTATTTGATTTTAATTAATATTATTTATTTTATTTAATATTAAACATTTATTTGGATATTTAAATTATGGTATAAATACTACCCCATAAATATATTAGCTTAGAATATTGCAATGAGTATTTTTCAAAATAAATAGTTTGAATGAAACCTTAAAGTGCATACACTTGGTAAAAGTTAGTTAAAGTGCACCACTGTGGGTGTTTGATACCCCCAACGTGTTTGAATTAACCCTTAAAGTGCACACACTTGGTAAAAATTAGTTAAAATGCACCACTGTGGGTATTTGACACCCCCAACGTGTTTGAATTAACCCTTAAAGTGCACCACTGTGGGTGTTTGACACCCCCAACGTTTGTTTGAACTAGTCTCCTGAAGCTGCTATTTAATATTTAGACCTCGCAATTTTTGTCAAAGTACTTTGATACATCTTTTTTCAAATAGAATAGGTTTTATCTGAATTAACACTAGATGGCAACAAATAAACCCATTTTTTCAAATTCAGCACCATTTTTGAGAAATCAATTTGACATTGGGGTATCAAACATCTCATGTGCACTTTAAGGGTTAAACAATTAATTTATTCTGTTAAATAATGATTGGTTGTTGTCTCAGTTTATACCCAAAGGGACATTTAGAATATTTTGAATTTAAAAAACAAAAAGAAAAAAGAAACAAAGTAGAGAATATATTAATTATCGAACAATGTATCGTTAATATTTTATTTTAAATAACACATTTTGGGTTTTTTTTTGTATTATTCATAATATATCCACTTTCTTAAGAATTATTTGGATAACATGTTTAACAGAGATACATATATAGGCATTTTAAAACATAAAAATGAGATTTATGTTTCTAATTGTCCAATTAAAATCAATAATAATTATAACGCACTAATGTATAATGTATATTAAAGAAGAAGAAGAAGAAGAAGTCATATGCTGCATAAATAAGTAACTAACTGTAAATGCTTAAAAGATTCAATGGTCTTTGATCACATATAACTTACAATAGCACACATGTTTTCTTATTTCATTTTCATTTTTAAGAAACATTCGAGATACTTCGTGTTATTATTATTATTATTATTATTATTATTATTATATACATTGTAGTTCAAATATGAACTTTGGTAAATAGAGGTACATGCATGAGATTATTCGTTACTCTTATACAATTATTTTCTGTAACGTGTCTTATACCTTTTATTAAGAAAACAAAAACTAGTTTTAAAAAAAGACAAAAAAAAAGGTACATCCATGATGATAATTATTTAGGATATTAATATAATAAATAAAATAACTATTGATTTAAAAAGTCTTTTAAATGAAAATGATTCATTGATTAATATGTTCTTATTTAAAAAAAAGAACATTGCATAATTAGAAGAATGAATTCTAATCGATTAATTGGGATTTACCAATAAAATGAATTATGAAGAAATTCTGTCGTAGATTTGTATAAAGATGATGCACTTTGTCTTAAACCACTAAACAAAGATACGACTCCTTCTTTCTCATCTTCTTGTTCTTCTTCCTCTGGTAAGTATTCCGGCATGTTTTCAATGTCATCTGTATCTTCTTTATGAGTCTGAAACAAAGAATTTTCATTAATCTTTGTTTACCACCCTTCCTGGAGTAACACGCTTACCACACCTGGGTCCAATGGACCTGGGCGAGAAAAATTATTATAAAAAATTAACTATTGCATAGATTTACTTCAACATTTTTTTGAGACTACTTTAATACTTACTTAAAAAGACTATATAGATTTTATAGCTTTAAATTAAATTTAAATATGTTTAAAAAATTATCCAAACTTGATGAACAATTGAGAAAAATGACTGAAGTTGCAAAAACAGGTCTGAGTCTTTTGGTAAGCAAAGGTTAATAACAGAATTTCATTTAATAATTAATTAATAATTAATCAAATTACCAATCTAACTAGAAATTCTTGATTGAATTTATTTTTAGTAACTAGCCATGCTTCCATATTTTCTAAACGTTCTTGTATAACATCAGCAATATGTTTAGCAGTAACATTGTTCAATGTACGCATGGTAACACGTTGATGTTCCACATCTATCACAAGAGATATCAATCCCTCAACTTTGATCAACGTTGATTCAAGTTCAGATCTAGTTTCCTGTTGAACATATTAATCATTAGAATCATTAATTGTAACATAATTTTTATTAAGAAGAATGAAAGAAAGAACTTACCGGTAATAAGCCTTGTACATGTAATACAATTACATGAGTTTTTAATTTCTTTCTTTCAATAATTCTGCACCTACTGCGTAAATTATATATTGGTGGTTTCATACGTTCAATATTATCTTTTAAATGCTGTGCTCTTTTAGATATTTCTGGTTCACTCAATAAAAATCTGTTGACAACTGCGTCTAAGGCTTCCCTTATTCCAAAGGTTGAGGTTATGTGTACATAATTATCAGTATTTTTAATAAACAATTCTAATATGTCTAATGAGAGATTGATAATATCTAAATAAGGTACTTCAAGAATATATGCTACATAGGACAAGACTGTTTTATCCTGTAATTATCAAAATATTTAATAACATTGTATTTATGTATTAAATTTATATTAGGTGAACTGGAAAGAAATGTCATTTTTACAAATGTCAAATTTTGTATATTTTTTTATCAATAATCGATTAATTCTTATCAAATTGATATTAAAAATGTGCATATTAGATAAAGAAAGGTTGTTGATAACAAGATTGATTATGTTATTGATTATAAATGTAAATTTATTAGACATTTATTCATTTCAATTTAAGGTTAGAAAGTGACATTATTTTTTCTGGTCCATCTAACAGATAAAAATAATAATATTACATTTGTTTCTTACCTTTAAGATAGTGTCATGGTTAGAAAAATCATTAGCTAATTTTTTATATGTTTCTAATGTTGCTTTTATTTCCTTAGGGTTATCATATTCTTCAGTTTCCATTTTTGTACACGTAACGTAAACGGGAATTATTTTGGAAACCCGTTTGGATTGCAGTAATGAAACTTAATGATTGATAACATTCAATCTTCAGAGAAATTCATCAGAGATTATCTTATTTTTTATTTTATCTTTTACTTTCACTCAATAAATTTCATGTTGCAATACACTATAAATATATCTTCACAATATCAACAACTTACACTTTTTGTCACAATTAAAATGAAACATAATGTGTCTTTTTAAAATTATTCTTGTTGTTGTTGTTGTTTTTGATGTTAAAGATGATCAAACTATTAGAGTATATATTTTTTTAAACAGATAAATGATATTGATTATTTAAAAATTGTATCACAGTTAAAGAAAGTTTAACAAAACAAAGAACAATGTTTCAAATGAATATATTTACTTTCTATTTACTGTTAAAATACACGATAGTTGACACTCAGCGCCAAACATGCTTTCTTCCTTGATTTTTACAGCTGTGAGTCAATCATTTATACAGCTTTGTCAATTTGTAAAGATCTGGTGAAAAGGGAAAGTTTAGAATCACTTTTGTATGTAAAGATAATAAAAAGAAAAACATTAAATAATCGAATGAAAAAATCAGAATATTTATAGACAAATAATGATAAGGAAGAAATTAAATTAATAATAATAATAATAATAATAAGAATAAAAATGGAAGACAAATATGATTATTAAAAAAAAAAAAACAAAAATTAAAATAAAAGGATTTCATTTGATTTATTTCTGTATCAAGTAGTAGTTTTAATATGGCGTCTACATTTTGGTTGTGTGCATACATTTTTTTCCTATTTCTTTTTAACGATTTTTAATGATTAACAAGTGAAAGAATAATGTATGTTGTAAAATTTGTACAATAGTTTATAATTAATATTATTTTACTAATTATTTTGTATTTTTTACAGGTATCTGGAAGAAAAAATTCAAATAAAAGGATCGTACCAACAAATAGTAAAATGTGACGTTTAAAATTTGGACACATGTAAGTATACATTTATTTCTATTATTTGTCATTAATTTTAATTTATTATATTACAAATAGAAAGAAAATAATCATAGTAACATTTGTATTATATTATATGTATAGATTTTATAATTAATATTGTTTTAATAATTATTTAAATGTATGTATAGATCCCTAGCAGAAGTTCGTAATAATGATACCAGACGGCGCCATCGTTTCATATTTGGCGCGATTTTTTCGCGGTAAGTTTTCTTTAAACTCCCGTCATATGTGAAAGTTCCTTTTATTTTCTTGTCAAAGTATGCGTTTTGTTTTGCAATAATTAATGAGTTTTAGACGATCGATGTGTATCTGCGTATTTTCTGTGTTAAAACTTCTACATTACAAAGCGAGGGGAGTAGTCTTTATTAATTATTTATTCAATAAGAATATGTTCACTTTTACTTGGGATTGTAAGTATTGAATAACAACAATAATATTATATAATTTTTTTTCTTTATTTATAACATAACATTTATTTATTTATTTATAATATTCTCTTATTTTTATACAAAGAAATAATTTGTTATATTATTTAAAATGATTTTTGATAAAAATAGATCTAATTTTATAATAACAATTTACATATATTATTTTATATAACAAAATTGAGGTTAGAATTTTGTTAAATTTTTATTCTAATACATAACTATGTTTCTTTGTATAAATTATTCAATTTTCATGTATAGAATTAAAATTTATTTTATTTGTTTATTTATTTATAACATAACATTTATTTATTTATTTATAATATTCTTTTATTTTTATACAAAGAAATAATTTGTTATATTATTTAAAATGATTTTTGATAAAAATAGATCTAATTTTATAATAACAATTTTATATATTATTTTATATAACAAAATTGAGGTTAGAATTTGGTTAAATTTTTATTCTAATACATAATTATATTTCTTTGTATAAATAATTCAATTTTTATGTATAGAATTAAAATAATTTATTTGATTTTCCACAGTATTTCTCAACAAATTGGATTTTTTATTTTATGTATGGGTTTTCTCTCAAAATATTAAAATTCAATTTATATATATTATGAAATAACAAATTTTTAGGATATAAATGATAAATAAAGCAAAACAAGAGGACTTATACGATGTTTATAAAGACAACTTTTCAAAAAGCCATCAAAGTTTTATTGAGAAGAGAGAGGATCAATCCGTATGCGGTGCGTCGCATTGCGTTTTTAGATTTTTGGATGAAATTGTAGGAGGAATTGCTGCTAGTAGTAGATAGGTTGGTTGTTCATGGTGGGAGTTGTTCTTTGGGGTGGGCGTTGCTGGGTCGATACAGGGTGGATATCGTCGTCAATCGCAAGTAAAGCACCACAGGTTCGAACAAATAATATTCTCCCGTTTTTATCATATGTTATTTAATTTATTTTCTTAAATGTCAATTTTTTTAATTACAAATACAATTACAATGTTAAATGTAAAAATAATTTATATTAATTGAGTTGTATTTAGTTTAAATTGTTAATAATATAATTGCTTTTAGGGAAATTGTATTGTTTATATAGAAAATATTGAATTATGGTTGTTTATTAGTCAATTCCAAATACAATACTATGTTATTATATATAAAAAAATAATATTTTATATTAATTAATATAATAATATTATTATTTTCAGTTAAAACATATACTGGTAATACTAATTTTTAAAAATATTAACTAATAAGTCAATTGACTAAACTTCAACCTATAAACTTGTCGTATAACAATTTATAAATAAAAAATTAATTAAATAAACAATTCAAATTGGACCAAATTGTAAATCTAAACCATTCTCGAATCCACCTGAAGACACACACAAAATTTCATTAAAATCAATCCAGCCATTTAGGAGGAGTTCATTGTCATACACATGCACAGAAGTGTGAAATATTCAGTTAAACGTATATTTTCAAAAATATTAACTAACAAATCAATTGACCAACTTAATCGAATTATTACGAAGAAAAAATAATGATCAAAACTCTAATTTAATTCTAATTAAAGTTACGTTTAATTCAACTGTTAGAATAGAAAAAAAAAATAAAATTAAAAAGAAAAAGAAATCATTTGCAATCTTGAGGAACAATCGGAATTGTCAGCTGACATTGAGACACGTGAATAAACGAGCTCTAATATTCTTTCTATCGCAACTCGACATTATCATCGATCGGGCTTTCATTGTAACTTAACTATCTTTCTTAATCACTCTTGAAGAAGATCCTCGAGGATTCCTACTATTCATGGAGCTTTACTAATGAATCCTTCAACTTGACGTTGATAAAAAATGTCTGTTTCCAACAGATAGAAAAGAGAGTTGTGAAGAACCGTTTTCAACTAAAACAAATCAAATCGATACTTTATTATTTCGTTAATAATGATTCATATTGATTAAGATAAGCTATTTTCTAATGGATAAATAAAAATGATCTTCAAATGAATTATACAAGGTGTACGTAATAAAATTCTATAGAAATTTGTCAACAAAAATCTTCAAATTAAAATCAGAAAGTTTAGGAAAAATGATTTTGAACTCAATTGCGTATTTTTCAATAGAAATTAATATTTTTAATTTTTTATTTATACAATACAAATAATAATTGTTTAAAATGTTATTTATATTCGTCTTGAGTATATTTCAAGTATATTAAATATTTTTTAATATTAATTTTCTTGGAAGAACGTATCTTGTAATATGTAAGTTCACGCACGTGAACGAACGCATGGAGAAGTCAACACGGTATCTATCCTCTGTAAATTTCCAAGTAGGATGAATTTCCGCACGGATGCTGCAGTATGCACACATACTGCACGACATACGAACTGTAAATAGGCATACGCTTTGATGAACAAAGCTCGCAAGTATCGAAATCGTTTGTACATACGCGTGCAACAATAGATTTATTCTGAATAAGCAGAATTTCGACTGTAAATTGTAAATGATATTTATTTATGATCATCAATTCTTTCATGTATATATATATATAGTACATAGTATAAATAATCAAAAGAAATTTAAAAATAAAAAGAAATAGGATGAAAAAGAGAAAGAATTAAAAGAATACGTATAGATAAAGTTTTTATTTATGAAAAAAACAAATATAAGGTATAATTAATATTAATATAAATTAATACAGTATTATAATTATAATAGAGTAAATATAAATATAATATTTTGTATATTTGATATTTTGCTTTTTACATGTGAAAATAATTTTTGTTTTAAATATATATAAATATATAAAATATAAATAAATATATAATATTGTATATAATATAAAAAATAATATATAAAATATTAATATTTAATATATATAATATATTATTGCAAATTAATACAATATTATAATTATAATACAACAAATGTAAATATAATATTTTGTATATTTGATATTTGGCATTTTAAATATAAAATAATTTTTGTTTTTAAATATATAAATATATAAAATATAAATAAATATAAAATATTGTGTATAATATAAAAAATAATATATAAAATATTAATATTTAATATGTATAATATATTATTGCAAATTAATACAATATTATAATTATAATACAATAAATGTACATACAATATTTTGTATATTTGATATTTAGCATTTTTAATATATAAAAAATATTTTTTTTAAATATATAAAATATATAAAATATATTAATATTTATTATAGACTAATATATACATATATAGAAATATGTAAAAACAAAAACATATTTTTATTGTATCTAATATTTCTTTCAAATGAGAAAAATAAGTACATAAATATATTATAACAAAATTCTATTGATATATATATGTATGTAACATTTATACTTATAGAAAATTTAATGTTACATTTGACACATTCAATTTTTAACATAGTCCCTCTCTATTTTTCTTCTCGTCCTTGTTTCTTTCTCTTCTTCATTCATCCATCTATTCCTGATCGTAAATAGAGTCATATATTCGATCGTAGACATCGAGTTACGTTTTCTTCAAGATTTATTGTCGATGGTAGATCGAACTGAATGACACACACACACACACACACACACAAAATAAAAATAAAAATAAAAAGTTGAATATATGTAATAAAATTCTATCACCTCTTTCTTTATTACATTTGTTATGTTATTTCAAAAAAGTAGATACATTTTGTAGAGTCATACTAATTCATTATATACACATATATTTATAAAATATGATATGTATCTATAAAAATTGAAAATTATGCATGTGTATGTATGTGTGTGTATAGTCAATGTTATTTCATATGACAGAGAAATAGTGATTTTCATTTCTATACTTTTCTTGTTGTCTTCTTTCTATATATGCAATGTGCATCCAGAAATATATATATGTGTGTGTGTTGTGTGTCTATATATATTAATCTCGTTTAACCGTTGAACGCGTACCAATAATATGGACTGAATATTTTATTATGACATCGATGGAACTTTGATCGGCCCTTTTGTCAGAACACAAAAGGAAAAACTTATGCGATTAATTCTCTGTTGTCGACATATACGAGTACATATATGATATATTATATATAATATACTTTTCTATTGATTATCAACGACGTATCTAACTGTAAACGATTTTACCAGTATATAAATATATTTGAAATATTAATTATTATTATTATTATTATTAAATAGAATTTATACAAATATTTTTATATTATTATTATTATATATATATATATATATATATATATATATATATATATATATATATATATATATATATTTAACAATGCGTGTTATTTAAATATATAAAATTACATTATATTATATTACATTATATTATATTATATTTATTTTTATGTGTGTGTTGTATATTTGTTTATATCTAAATTTATTTATATATTTAGATATTGTTTTATTATTTATATTTAACATATATGTATTATTTATATATAAAATTTAATATAATATAATATAAATTATATATATATATATATAATAAAAATATAATATTTTTTATATTATAAATAATATATTATTATATATAGTATTATATTTATATTTATAATAATTATAGTAATTTATTTTATATTATATTTATATATAATATATTTTATTTATTTTTAGTATAAATATAGAATAAATATTTTTCGTTTGAGGCTTAGTTTTTGAGAAAATCGATGAACAAAACGAAAACTTTTTTGTATTTTCCATTTATTTTTTATCATGTAGAATCATCCCCTTTTTCACTTGTACTCTTAATTACAGATCACCCTGTATATTTAACACATACTATTTATATATAAAATAATATTATATTTTTATATATTTATATAAATATATGTCACAATAATCGATAATGGATTTTCATCATTTTCATGATAAACAATCCACAATATAAATATATGTGTATATGTAACAATTATAAAAGCAAATACAACAAAAGAACAGATAAAAAATTATGAGAATATTTCAAAATAAATTTAATAATAAATGTGAAGTATATATAATTAAAAAAAAATGTAGACGAATGTTATTGACGGCTCGTAAAAGATAAAAGTAAAGTAGTATATATATGTAATATAGATTGGAATATTATGTAAGAACGTAAAAATATTGCGAATAGCCTTGAAAAGGAATACCAAGGTATGTTGAGGATGGTAAAAATTGTAGCAATGTGTAAGTAGCAGCAAATATTCTCGATAAAGAACTGAACACGATTTTGTATTCCATGCTTGCCAATCAGCGAGATGCACTGAAGGAGAACAAGAAAAACCCGGAGCTTTCTTTTCACTATTTCAAAAGGGAGAAAAAGTTTCTTCACAACGATGACCATCCAAGTGGAATTATGGTAATATGAGAAGTAAGATCGTTGTGTGAACACTTTGAGAAGTTTCTTTCAATATTCTTACGTCTTACACTTACGTTACACTTACGTTACACTTACGTTACACTTACATTATGTATTCATTTCAATGTACTTATGAGGTACATACACACATATGCCTAAGTTTGTTTTTATTCAAGTGAAAACTTCTTTAGTATGGGTGTGATTTGAAAAAATGTAACGGATTGGTTGGCGGCTATGTAACGGAGCGGTAGGCGGCGATGAAACGAAGCGGTAGGCGGCTATGTAACGAAGCGGTGAGAGGCGATGAAACGGCCGCGATACTAAATAAGAAGAGAATACAATTATCTTACACCAGATATTTAGTATTCGTCTCATTCACTCGAAACTTCATTTTTTGAAGATTTCACTTCTAACACGTGTGATCTGCACACATGTTTCTTTTTAGGATTAAAGATGATCATACGATTTTAAAATATAAACGACTATAAAATATAAGAAAATATTAGTAATTATATTATATAACAAAACTACGAAGAACTATTTATATTGTATACTATATATACAGTATTAATAGTTTAAATACACCAAATTATAATAAACATAATATACAATATAAATTTCTTATATAAATTATATTTACTATATAATAACAAAATTTATTAATTTACTACAATGTAATTTATTTTAATATATTATATATAATAAAAATATGTATTATTTATTATAATATAATTGTATTATAATAATTTAAAATATTAATAGATATATTTTTGTTATATATCAAAATAAGATCATACAAATGTAGAAACATACATGTGTTTTATTACAATAATTATTATTATATACTATAATAAATAATATGTGTATTATTTATTATAATATAATTGTATTATAATAATTTAAAATCTTCTTATTTAATATATATATAAATTATACGTATCACGTTGTTTGTCCGCAATGGACTCCTAAACTATTGAACCGATTTTAATAAAATTTAGCACAATGTGTGCAGTTTCATCCAACTTGAAAGATAGGATAGTTTATATCTCAATTTATAATCGCAGTTATTTATTTATTAACAAAAAGTCATGTCAAAATATGTATTATTTATTATAGTAGAAGTCTACACAAATGTATGAACATGCATGTGTTTAAATGTAACACATATTATACGTGTATATATCACATTGGATTCCATTCCCAAAATAATATTGTTCCAAGAGAGATCTCGTTGTAAATTCAACGTTCGATACTTCCTGAACCTATTAACAAGAGCAATTAGTATACCTTAACGATGTTTCGTTAGCCAAATAGACAATAATTTACCTTCGTTTAATTGCTTATCTTCTTTTTGATTACTCTTGTATACTTTTTTTTTTTATTTATTTTCATCCCCCTGCACACCTTCATTTGTCAGGTCAGTAATTTTTAAAATATACCTTTAAGAAAATCAATATTTTTAAAATTAATAATCTTATATAATTTAAAAAATATATTTGCATGTGATACAAATGATAATTAATTATAATTAATTTTTTTTTTATAATATTAATTTTTAAATTAATGTAAGTAATGAATTATTATATTAATTTATAAATTAATGAGAAAAGATTCGATTTATATAATTATTGTTTATTATTCATAAATATTAACAAAACATTATACAAAATAATGTTTTATTAATTTGTAAATAATTGAAGCATTTGACAAGATACAATTTAAAATTATTGTTGTTAAATATATATATATATATATATATATTTAAATATGGAAGATTAAATAATTAAAAAATGATGAATTAGAAAAATTAAAGGATAAACTTGTTTACAAAA
>NW_015149091.1:318294-335914 GCF_001465965.1 Polistes dominula
TTTCTATTTTTTTGAAGCTACCTCTTTCACTTTAAAATTAAATATAATTTATATTACATATGTTTGTTTATATATATATTCATTATTTATATTTAATAAATAATATATTATATTGTAATATTATAATATAATAATATTTCTATATTTTGTTATAAATTACCTTCCATTTTTAAATTAATGTCTTTTGTTACAAGCTACGTGAAATGTGTGTCAATCATTGTGAGATTGGTCGAATAGAAATTTCTGTATAAATTAATCGTTTGATGAAATATTAAACAAATAATATTTTAAAATATGTTTCTTTTTTTTTGCTTTCTTATTTTTGAAGATTATTTCTGTTCTTCTTTTTTTTCATGGGATTTATTTAACTAGAAACTTTCGTTTAATTTCCAGTTAAACGAGCAAAACTAACATAAGCTTCCAAATGTAAGGAATCTTCTTTACTTAACATTCACATTGGTATGCAAAGATTCTTGAATTCCAAGCGTTGTTACATGACTTCGATACTATGCTACATGGATATTTAAGTACATATGTATAACTACTTATGTATATGTACTTAAATATATGAATATAAATGTGTATTTGCATGTATGTATGTATGTATGTATGTATGTGAAATATAGCAAGTTACAAATGTGATATTCTTTAAGTAGTATAAGTAACTTGAAAATTGTAATATGTTTCTATGTCTAATTAAAGTCTACCCTAATTTCTAGGAACTTTACATTCACAAAGGGATTGAAAAGATTGATTTATAGGAATTGTTTGATTTATTTGATCAGTATTTTCATTAATTAATGTAAGTAAATTTTATTTAGGGTGAGAGGTGCGTGATGAACATACACCCAGTTTAATCCTACTAATAAGATTTATTTAAAACAAGTATTAGAAAAAGTATAATATTAGTTTCACAATGTTACGGTTACAACTTAGATGAGCTATGACTGTATTCTTACAACTGATACAACTGCGACTGTTACAACTGATGTCTAACTACAGCTACAACCATGACTACTGTGACTACTGCTCTACTTCTACGACTGAAACTGCTTCCTTCTCATTTCTTTCCACGTCTTTTACATCAGAAATGACCTACACCCCTTTTGAGAGGGAAGGAGCTTACGAATCTTATTGACCAATAGCATAAGGATCCACCCCATAGTCCACTGACAGGTACAGCCTATGGTTTTCGGTAGTGGGAACTATGTATACAGAAACTTAATCTAGCACATCGGAATGTTATCCTTTTTATGGTATCCCATATGTTTACACAGTTATCTGAAATTCTTCATAGGGTCCCGACACTGCACACATGGTTTTTTTATTGCACCAATATATCCTGATAATCCTTAAGGTTCGTTTATGGTTTTATGGTCTACCTGATCTTTTCTTTTAGTCTCTGAATAGACTTTTCCTTTTCAATAAAATAAGATATACAGAAAGGACTGAATACTAGTTTCTTTTTTGTCTACATCTGCTACACTTAAAACTCTCCTACATTAATAATAAATATTGTGTAGAAATAATTTATTGTAAATTGTGTAAAACATTTGAATTATACAATATTCATTTTATTGATTAATTACTGATTACAGACAACAAACAAAAGGAAAAAATTCTCTCTGTTGAATTCTGAAGCAATTTTTTTGTTTCTGTTGGTCACGTTTTTAGTTGCGTGATAGTTGTACGAAAATTCTTAGAGAAAATTTATCGTCAATCGTGATTAAAAGTTGACATTGAATCGGACAACACGCGCTTAAGGAATTGGGGCCACTCCAACAACGTTCAGATTTATTGATTTTTTTGCAAACGTATTTTCCACGGTCAAAACTAACGAGCTCGAATTTTTCTTCTTTCTTTTTTTTTCTCTCTTTTTTTCTCCCTACATTCTCCTATTTTTTTTGTCCCCACCCTTTTCACTTGAAGAAACAAAAAAAAAGAAAAAGAAAAAGAAGAAGTCAACACTTCTAAATCAACATTTGAAACGAAACGACAAATACAACGTGTCTCCAACGCACACACACACTTGGTAGAAATAAAAGTTGAGATAGGTGGTGAGTTTTTTTTTTTTTGTAAGGGTTGGACCATCCCTCAGTGGAGGAAAAAAGTTTTCAACGAAAACTTTTTTATGAAGGAAACTTTGAGATTGCATTCTTTGGGATAACATAATTTAATAACGATCCTGATGAGAGAATGACCAAAGGATACCAAAGCAAAAAAAAGAAAAGAAAACAAATACAATCTTCTTAAAAGTAACCCCCTTTTTATTTTCACATTTATTTTATTTCTTTTTTTTTTAATTATTCTAAGTTGAAATGTAAGATTTTTAATGCATTAGTTTGAAGTATCCTTTTGTTGTTACAAATTAAAAAAGAAAATGAAAGAAGCTTACTGCTGTTATGACTGCTGCAATTGCTGTAAACTATTTTAAAATTATTTTTTATTATTTTTATTTTTTTTATAATATTCGTTATTAATTTTTATAATTATAATAAGCGTTTATATTTTTGTAATTATCTCTTGTTATTTATTTATTTATTTATAACTTGTTTTTTAGTTCTTTTCTTTTTTCTGTACAAAGTTTTGAGGTTACATTATTTGGGATAACCTAATTTAATAATAACCTTGATAACCTTTTTATATTATTTTTTCATTTTTCTACGTTAAAATGTTAACTTAATTGCATTACTTTGAAATGCCCTTTTTTATTGTTAAAAATCAAATTGAAAGAAACTTTTGGCTGTAACTACTACTGCCGCCATTTTATTGCAACTGTTACAATTACCGCACGTTTATATTTTTATAATTATCCCTTTTTATACATCCTTTTTATGATAACGTAATTTAATAACAACCTTGATTAAAGAATGACCAAAGGATAGTAACTAAAACAAAAAATAAAAACAATCTTCTTAAAGTGACCCCTTTTTATTTTATTTTAATTTTTTTAAATTTTTTTTAGGTTAGAATGTTAGATTTAATGCATTAGTTTGAAGTACCTATCCTTTTATTGTTAAAAATAAAATTAAAAGAACGTACCTTTACTGTGCAAGTTGCAACTGCTGCAACTGCGTTTATATTTTGCTTTTATTATCTCTTTTTATTTATTTATTTCTTTATTTCGTTCTCTTACTCTCAATCATCCTCATTTTACATATATATATATACATATGTACATATAGAGATAACTAAAACCACATTTATCGATTGTCTTCTTTCTCGACAATATCCATGAAGAGAGAAAACGAGTGAAAAAGGGGTGAGAAGGGGGGTGGAAACGGATAGATAGGGATAGGAAGTTACTGGTCATCGAAAACGAATTGAATTTATCGATGAATTGTTGTGTGCATGTGTATGTATGTGGACTGCATTGCGGTGACTTTTCCAACGCAACATAACTATTCCATTGAACTGAAAAGGAGTGGTTCTGCCAAGGGCTCGTTTCGTTCACAACCCTCTTGTGGAAAGTAAATGGGTAGAGTTCGAATGATTAACTCTATATTTCTCCCTTTTTCCTTTATTCTATCCATCTCTCAATCTCTATGTATTTATTTATATCTAGTTATTTACATTTATCTAGAAATTCTATTCGAAGGTAGTAATTTTCATTTCAACAGATCTTTCCTATTATTTTTTTTATCTTTATATAGAAAAATTCAGCGTCACATTTGTTGATTTTCCAATGAAGTTTCCAATGAAGTATGCAATGAAGTATGCAATGAAGTTTGCAATGAAGTATGGAGGGTAGAGGTAAGAAGAATCATCTGTATATATGAAAAGTGTCCGTCGAAATGCATTAAATTAGGGTGGCGCCACTAGCATCAGGGTAAATTTTAAAGAGCCAAATATTATTAGAGTAGGATTGAGAAATAAACAAGGAACACAAATTTCACAACACTAATTGTACCCATAACTGTTTTTTGTTATTCACATACTTTTTCATAAAATTTAAATGATAAAAAATCAATAAACGTACTATTCACAGTTGACGAAATAAAATCACTCTAGCTACACATTGTTTTCTCATAATAATTCTTTAAGGTTATATTTACTACATTATTACATAACTCGGCATACTTCAATTCGTTTACAATTGCTACATTCATACTATACCAAGTGTCTACACTAGCGCCATTCTGGAAGGTTTTTGAACTGTTGTTTATAGCATACGTTTGACACTTTTTCAAATTTACTCCCATATGAGATGATACTCCTTACCTTTGCTTTCCATATTTAAATATACAATATATAGTATTATATATTTAATTTTAGGTTATCTAAGTTTCTAGATACTGAAAGTTTTCAATAGATGGCTCTATTGTACAATTCAATTATTTCAATTTGCATACAACACATAACCTTATATAAATAATATAATATACTATAGAGTAATATCATAGTATTATATTATANAGCGCCATTCTGGAAGGTTTTTGAACTGTTGTTTATAGCATACGTTTGACACTTTTTCAAATTTACTCCCATATGAGATGATACTCCTTACCTTTGCTTTCCATATTTAAATATACAATATATAGTATTATATATTTAATTTTAGGTTATCTAAGTTTCTAGATACTGAAAGTTTTCAATAGATGGCTCTATTGTACAATTCAATTATTTCAATTTGCATACAACACATAACCTTATATAAATAATATAATATACTATAGAGTAATATCATAGTATTATATTATACTGGGTTGTTCGTAAAGTAATTTCATTTTTTCCTGACACAATAATGGCATTGGTTAATGCAAACCGACTAATAGAAAGACATGAGATAGATGAGAGGTTAAATTTATCAAATTCAACTGTTTATGCTCATTTGAAAAAGTCCTAGGTTTTAATCTCGAAGCGAAAATTGTCTTCATTTTGAAAAAAAGAAAAATGAAATTACTTTTCGAATAACCCAATAATATAATCCATGTTATATCATTATATTAATGTATGTATTTTCTTTTTTTAAATATTTATTCTCTTTCAATATATATTTTTATAAGAATGGTAAAGATAAATACACACACGAACACACACTCAATTGATTTGGATAAAATTAACGAGTATTCTATTAAATCCATTAATTTATACTTTGTTTATACGACGTAGGTAAATACAAAACGAAGCTTTCGTATCGATGCAATAAGGGATTTGTCTCTCGTTTATTTGAATCGGTATTCTCTTGAATTTCCGGATTTCCAGGACCACCACCACCACCACCACCATCACCCACCCACCCCTGTCACGTTGAATTTATAGTGAAAATCCGTTAGTTCGATAAATCAGAGTACTTGATACGCAAAGGACTGTGTTCCGGTTACTACTGATAATTCTTTTATTCCAACTACTTTCTTTCTTTCTTTCTTTCTTTCTTTCTTTCTTTCTTTATCTTTTTTCCAATTTTTCTTTCACCATAGAATTTAATCACCATTTTTCATTCCTTCTTTCTTATCTTTTGTTTCAGTTACTGAAAAGGAAATTCGACAGTGGTAAGTTTAACCAACACATACATGCACACACAGATATGGATAATTGTTATTATTTTTTGTTTTTTTTTTTGATAAAAACTAAATTGAATTTTAATTTAATTTATTATACTTGTAAAGAAATTTTGATTTTTTGTTGTAATATTTATAACAATTTTTATATAAATTATTTCTTTGTTTGACGTTCGAACTTTTGAATGAATTCATTCGAAACAATTATTTAAAAATGAGTTCATTTTTTTTTTATTTGTTATAATCTTTATAAACAAAATATATTTTTGCTAATATTAATTATTATTATTATTGTAAAAAGATTTTGATAAGATTACATTTTTCTAATCTCATAAAAATATTATCAAATTTATTTTTTATTTATTTTTATTTTAATTAAAATTTGTTCTCAGGCACAAAGGTTTTCTCAAGGATTGTCCAGACGGTTTATTAACAGAAGAGGTAAGAGACAATTGTTAATATTTTCTAATAAAATAATATAATTGTAATAATTATTTAACTTGCTAATATTTCAGGGTTTTATTAAAATCTACAAGCAGTTCTTTCCCCAAGGTGACCCATCCAAGTTTGCATCCCTAGTCTTCAGGGTGTTCGATGAGAATAGCGTGAGTGTCACCAAATTAAATAAGGGTTGACTTCCAGTCTCCCATATATATACATAACTTGCATTAGATTTTTATTTTTATTATGTTAGGTTAGAAAACTTATAAATTTACATTAGAAAAATAACAGAATACAATTTTGTTGTTGATTAATTACAAAATTAAAATTATGATTTTAATTTTGTGATTATACTAATATTATTTTCGAGATTTGATTAACAAAAAAAATAAAAAATAAAAATAAAAATAAAATAATTCAAGTTTGATTCTACGAATATTATTTTCGAAATTCGATTACTATAAATGAATAAATTACAAAAAATAAAATAGAATAAAAACATAAAATAAAGTAAAAAATAAAATAATTCAGTTTTGATTCTACGAATATTATTTTCGAGATTTGATTACCAAAAAAATAAAATAAAATAAAAATAAAAATAAAATAATTCAATTTTGATTATACGAATAATATTTTTAAGATTCGATTGCTATGAACGGATGATTAATAAAATAAAATAAAATAAAAATAAGATCCAATAAACTGTAGACACCTGTCTCATTCTTATTGTATTAAGTATGATTTTTTTGTTTCTATTTATTTTTCTTTTTTTTTCTTCTTTTTTTTTTTTTGCAGGATGGTACGATAGAATTTGAAGAATTCATAAGAGCACTTTCTGTTACGTCACGAGGCAAATTGGACGAGAAGCTACACTGTAAGTAACTAACGAGTTGCTAAGAAAAACTGAGGGATGTGAGAGAGAGAGAGGATGAGTTAGGTTTTTAGGATGGTAGTTGGAGGAACAGTTGAATCCTTTTTCTCAAGGAGATAAACTTTATCTTTGTGAAAATATAAGAGAAAAGATTTTTCTACTATTTCTCTGAGAAACTCTTATAAGGGGATTTTAACCCTCTATGAGAGGAACTTGTAATTTTTCATACTTTTTTGTTTTCTTTTTTTTTCTCTCTCTCTCTCTCTCTCTCCTCTCTCCTCTCTCTCACTCACAAACTTTTTTCATTTTATTAGATTCGTCAATTATATTTTTATTTTATGTGTTCAAAGTCTTACAAAGTTTCCTTTCTTCTTTTTTATTATCTTTGAAGTTTATGATACAGATAATTAGATTTAATTTAATAAGGGTTGTGTAATAACTTTTTTTTTTTTTAAGTTTACAATAATAATAAAAATATTCAACATTGTTCTTATAATTTATTTATATAATAAATGGTATTAAATATTTGATAAAAAATTAATTTGTAAGAAATTGTAAATAAAAATATTATATTTAACAACAATAACATTACATTTAATTACTAATACTACTATTAATCTAATAATATTATAAATATATAAATATATTAGTAGAAAAATAATATTATATAATTCATAAATATAATAATTTATTTAACAAAATTTATAATATGTATTAATATTTGTTTTTCAATTATAATAGTATAAAATTATCAAATATTAGGTTATTAACTATGAAATGTCTGATTACTCGGATTATTTTCATCTTGAAATCAAACATTTCATATTTAATGACCTAATATAATAATTAATATATTAGTGGTCTGTGGCACGGTGTTAACATCTCTGATTCATAACCGCGGTATCGTGGGTTCGAATCCCTGCCAGTCGCGCAAAAAATTACAAAAAAAAATTTTATATCATTAAATAAATATTAAATATAATATTTATATTATATATTTTTTAAATATGATATTATATTATAATATTATATTTAATAATAATATTAATACAACTATATTAATTATAATATTATATAATTATTAAATATATTATTATAATATTTATAATTAATATAATTATTAAATATAATATTATATATTATGATATAATATTGTATTAAATATATTATATATTATTATATCAAATATATAATATTATATATAAGATATAATATCTTAATATTATAATAAATAAATATATAAATATAATAATATTATAGAATAAATATATAATATATATAATTTGATTTATTATAATAAAAAATGAACTTACTTTCTAAATAAAAACATATATTCAAATAAAATAGAAATAAATTCAAATTCTCACGCGTATGTGTTTCTTTTACATATTATACATGACGTATAACGATACATATGTCAGATATATTTTAAAATATTGTCACGATTTTGATACTTGTCTTACAGGGGCCTTCCGATTGTACGACGTTGACGACGACGGTTTTATCACAAGAGAAGAAATGTATGATATCGTTGACGCCATATATCAAATGGTGGTGAGTACCTAGCTCAAAGCAGAACGAATGTTCTTTTGCACACACCCTCACATACGTAAAAAAGAAAAGAATAAAGGATTATATACTTCTGTGTGGTTGAAAAGGGAGATAAAACGTTTTATTACGTTTTTTTATATCAGAATATATTTCTTGTTTTTCTAACAGTACTCTTATAGCCAATAGTAATCATTCTAACTTTTTTTTACTACATATATATATATATATATATATATATATATGTAATATAGTATATTAATCTTTTGCACTAGAGTGGCGTCAGATTTTTAAATGGCAACTCGAGCGGCGCTGATACGGCGCCCCTACTAATTTTAATTATATATATACATATTAAAATATATTTCATTTGTTCAATTATTAAAATATTTTTATAATTTTTACCTTACAAAACATTTTCTTTATTTCAACATTACAATACTATCACCATAATAAAAATAAACAAATAGAATTAGATAAAGAGAGAAAGTGTCGCGAGAGAAAATGAAATGAAACAAAAAATAAATCAAACGAAGAAATAAAATTTGTATTTCGTCAAATCTTGCAACTTTCCTCCTCTCTTCTCCCACCATCAACTTTACAGAACTATCAACATAATAAAAATAAACAAATCGAATTAAATAAAGAGAGAAAGTATCAGGGTAAGGAAATAAAATGAAATGAAATGAAATGAAACAAAAACAAAAATTAAAATCAAACGAAGAAATAAAATTTGTATTACGTCGAATATTGCAACCTAACCCCCCCCCCTCCCGCCCCACTCTTCTCCTCTCTGTTAACGTTACAACGCTATCGACATAATTATAGGCTTTCACGATTTATGCGATAATATAATTTCAACGATTACTTCCAACTTCATACCATTCCCTTTAAAAACTAAAATGCGGATCATGGCCGAGTTTGCATGCCGACGTAACTTTTGCGTTAAAAGAGGGGAAACGGAGGGGGGAGGGGGACTACGTTGCCACGAACGACACAATGGGCCACGTCAATGCATACGTGGATTTTATTTTAACTTCTTCTTTTTCTTTCCCTTTTTTTTTTATTTTTACCTTTCAATTGTCATTTTTAATTGGTTCGTTTCAATCTATTTTTACCTTAATCGAAAAATAAAAGAAAAAAGAACAAAATTGTTCATAATACAAATTAAAATCTATTATCAAAAATTTGATTTTAAATATAATACATTTTAATTACTTTGATAATTTAATTAGAAACTTTAGATACGTTTATTTAAAGTGTGGTAATTTATTATTTAACGTGTTTAATATTTCCTACATTGTATTTTTATTATTATACATTATCTTTAAGAACACTAAATAAAATATAAAAATAATAAGCAAATAAAGTAACAAAAGACTTGAAATCAGCCAGACGCCACTTAAATCATTTGGGCGCCGTATCAGCGCCACTCGACTACACAGAGTTAATTTAACTAATTTCAAATATTTTTCATTTTCTTCTTACATATACATAACAATACTAAAACTTTAAAGATCAACACACAAAAAACTGAATGTTTAATTGTTATTTTTTAAATAATAAATAAGAAATGCATTAAAGTATAGAAAAAAATGGTGCGTTTTGTATTCCTTTTTCTTTTGTCTTTTTTTTTAGGGACAACAACCACAAGCCGAGGATGAGAACACGCCTCAAAAAAGGGTCGACAAAATCTTCGATCAAATGGACAAGAATCATGACAATAAGCTTACCCTTGAAGAATTTCGAGAGGGTAGCAAAGCGGATCCAAGGATCGTTCAAGCTTTATCATTGGGTGGCGAGTAACCATATACAGCTAAAACTTATTATCAGAAAAGGACAGACGAGAGAAAAGGAACATTTCTTCGAAGATTCTTCCAACTCCTCTTCGTTGGGAGATGGAAAGAAAGAGAGGGTAGATTGGGGGGTGGTTGGTGGGGGTTGGAATGATTACTTCGTCGTTTTGATTTATCTAAATCCCATGGAAAAAGAATGGAACGTGAACAAACGTAGGAGTAATAAATAACGTTATGAAAGAAAACAAAAAAAAAAGAAAAAAAAATAAAAAAAAGAATGGGACAAAAAGGAAACAAAAACCTGAAGAATAGGGGTGAAAAAAAAAGATATAAATATAGGTGTATGTGTGTCACGTTTGGTTATCAGCATGGTGTAAAAGATAACTAAAATGAAAAATAGAGGAAGAAAAAATGGGAATAAAAAGAAACAATAAACGAATTAAACGAAAACACGTTGGAATGAAAAAGAAAATGGCAAAGAATAATTCGCATGATGAATTCAATGGGGTGGTGGAGGGTAGAATAATAACGAAAATGAAGATAAAGGATAAAGAAGATGATAAAAATGAAGAGAATACAAAAAAAAATGATATAATACAATGACTAAAAGATATTTATCCACAGATTAATCATCCAGTTTTGTGTTATAAATAATTTTTGCTAATCTTTTGACTTTGTTTATTACATTTCTTAATAAAAAATCAGAATACGATTGATATTACGATTTTTAAAAATTACAATGATGTCTCATAAAGTGTAGAAAAGTTAAAAATAAAAAAAAAACAAAGAGTCAGAGTGTGTATTAAAAAAGACAAAATAATAAAAATGATTAATAATAAAAAGAAAAACATGCAACTCAGATAATAGAATCGAATTCTAACAAAAATTGAATAAAAATTAAACAAAAATTTGCCCAAAAAATAAAAATGAAGAGAATATTTGTTGCTTGAGGGGTTGGTTTGTTGTATTGAATTATTAATAACAATTTTATTTGTCTTCATTAATTTAAAAATGTCAAATGATGGTTTTATAAACAAAATCTATTCAAATTATAAAGAAAGTTGAACAAAAATTTGTCTACAAAACAAAGTTGAAGAGAATATTTGTTGCTTGAGGGGTTGGTTTGTTGTATTGAATTGTTAATAACAATTTTATTTGTCTAAATTAATTTAAAAATGTCAAATGATATTTCATAAACAGAACTTATTCAAATTATAAAGAAAGTTGAACAAAAATTTGTTTTCAAAACAAAAAGATGAGAAGAAAATTCGTTGCGTTAGGGGTTGGTTTGTTGTATTGAATTGTTAATAACAATTTTATTTATTTAAATTAATTTCAATATGTCAAATGATGGTCTTATAAACAAAATCTATTTATTATAAAAGAAAGTGTTTTTTTCTCTTTTGTCCTTTTTTCTTCGTACGATTGAACGAAGAAACGTTGGATACGATAGTTCGAATTATCACCATCGACGAATGGAATGAGAAAAAGGGTGTGAAAAAAGGGTGAAGATGAGAAAGTAGGAGTTAGGGGTAGTTAAACCGCTTTTCTTCCTTCGTTTAATCGTGCGAACATGCCGAGCGAAGCAGCTTATCAAATGAAAATGCGTTAAAGTACGAAATGAGAAGAAGAAGAAGAAGAAGATGAAGAAAACGAAGAAAAAATAAAAAAAGGGATGAAAGAGAAAAAAAAATAAGAAATGAAATAGAAGAAGAAGACGAAGAAGAAGAAGGAAAAAAAAAATTAAAAAATACAAAGGGATGAAAGAGAAAAAAAAGTAAGAAATGAAATAGAAGAAGACGAAGAAGATGAACCAAGGGGAAAAAAAATAAAATTACAAATAAAAATGAATGGAAAGAAAAAGAAATAACAAATAAAAAAAAGAAGAAGAAGATGAAGAAGAACAAGGAATGAAAAAAAAAAATAAAAAATAAAACAACCCCCAATGCAAGCAAAAAAAAACAAAATTTAGAAAAGAAGAAGAATTCAGAGGAAGGAACAAAAAAATTAATAAAAAAAATAAAAATGAATGAAAACAAAAAAACAACCAAAAAAAAACCAAAAATTATAGAAAAAAAGAAGGGTGAAGAAAAAGGGAGGGGATGAAGTGGAAGAAGGCTTGGCAGAGGGTTGAAAGAAAATATCGCGAATGTAAGGGAGGATTAGTTTCTGCGAATGTGGGTGGTTGGTAAGTCAGAAGACTGGAACGGTGGAAAATAGGAGGAGGAGGAGGAGGTTGTGGATGATAAAAAGGGGGTGGAGGAGTTAAGGGGGTGGTAAAGAAGGGAGGCAAACCCACCGTGCCTTCTCATCGATCCCTCGTCTTTATCGGTTATAACGTTTTCAACATTTCTTGGAATATGTGACCAGTCCTACCTAATGTAACGTGCGTTTTCTTTTTTTACTGGAAAGAAAATAAAAAAAAGAAGAAAAAAAAAACCGAGAGAGACAGAAGTAGAAATAAAAAGAGAGAAAGAGAAAAAAGAAAAGGGGGGGAGGAAAAATAGGCGAATTGAAAGAGAAGTGGGAGAGTGAAGAAGGGGTAGTTTGAAAAGGTGATAAGAAAAGAAAAAAACAATTTTAAAAGATTTACTGATAAGGGGGGGGGGTGGTAGGTAAAGGAAGAGGGGTGGTGTTTAAAGGAAATTTTCTTCTTTATTTTCCCCCATTTTTTTTTTTTTTATTTTTATCTTTGCTTCTTTCTTTTTTCCTTTCTATTTTTTCTTTCTTTTTCTTTTTTTTTTTTGATTTTAAAATTCGTACGTTTTCTTGGGTAATAAAAGGGGAAGAAAAATGGTTAAAGATATGGAAAGAGAGGGTAGAAGGGGTGTAAAAGGTAAGGAAGAAAACGTTCATAGAGAAAGTTGTTGAATTTTTGAAGAACGTGAATTGCCATCCTGACGCAAACCCTGACACAACGTTTTTTTCTTTCTTTCTCTCGTTTCTTTTGGTTTTCATATTTTTTCCTCTTCTTCCTCTTCCTCCTTCCTCTTCTTCTTTTCCTTTCTTTTTCATTTTTTTTTTTTTTTTTATGTACGTATTTATATCCACTAAGGGTGAATAGGATGTGTTTGCTTATGGTTATTTTGCAGTATATTTTTGTTTTTCTTAAATGTCACGAAAAGAATCGTCGTCGTCAGTGATGGTGGTGGTTGGTGGTTGGAGATGATTCGTTGGTTGATGGTGGTGGTGAGTTCTGAAACAAAATGTCATTCTTATCTTCCAGTGGCATGTGGCATCCCATTTTTGTTTACACAAACGTGTAATGTTTATTTAATAATTAATTTCTTTTTCTTTTTCTTGTCAACTCAGTGCACCATCTTGTTTTTTTAATATTTTAAAAATTTGAGACAGGATTTAACTTCTGAAATAATTTTAATAATATATATTTTAAATATTATACTTATTATTATTATTATTATTATTATTATTATTATTGTTTTTTAATGTGTAAAAAATAAAAACATTGTCTTATGTCTGAAATATTTGTGTTTGCATATGTAATTGTAATCTAAAAATTAAATACAGTTTCTACAAATTCTTAAATATACTTTCTGAAATAATTCTAATAATATATTTTTTAATATTATATTTATTATTATTATTATTATTTTATTAATAATAATAATCCCTTTTTTTATATGTTAAAAGAACAATTAATATTTTATTTCTGAAATATTTATGTGTGTTTGCATATTTAAATATAAATATTTTAAATAAATTCTTTCTTCAATGAAATAATATTTAAAATAATAATATTAATATTAATAATACTAATAATATAATAATAATAATAATAATTTATATCTGAAAAGGAAAATTAATATTTTAATTCTATAATATTTGTGTTTGCATATTTAAATATAAATATTTTAAATAAATTCTTTCTTAAATCAAATACTATTTAAAATAATAATATTAATATTAATAATACTAATAATATAATAATAATAATAATAATAATAATAATAATAATAATAATAATAATAATAATAATAATAATAATAATAATAATAATAACATCGAATGCCATGAACAACATTGATCATATTTTTTTATTAACATTTGTTTTTCAAACCTAAAATGTAAAATTAGAATTTTTAGAATTTTCAACTCGTACAAAAGTGCACTGAGTTCTTGACACTTATCATCATCATCATCATTATCACTCTATCATTATCAATATTATTATTATTATTATTATTATTATTATTAACTATCTATAAAAATACTCTCATAAATACTATTTGCTGTTGCACGTCATGTTTTATCTTTCTACAAAACTTTTAATCTAATTCATTCATAAAACAATTAATTCTTAAACTTGATATTTCTTTAAAACAAAAAAAAAATAAATAAATAAAATATTAAATAAATTAAAAAAAAAAAAACAGTCTATATTTTCAAACGAGTTAATATAAATGAATAGTTTTTAAGTCTATTTATCTATTAATCTTGATCTATTCTATCTAATCTATCTGTAGATGTATTTGTAAACGTTAAAAAAAAAAAAAAGTAATGAGAAAATGTCTCGTATTATAAGATAAAATTTGAAATCGATTTAAAACGTGAGATATTCAAGAGTACAGGGTTATAATTTTATCCACCCTATCCGTAATTGGATATCTCTGAATGTCGAGTTTATCGACGAACTTGTACGAACACATATTCACTAATACCAATGCAATTTCCTATATCACCAAATGCAATACGGTCCAGCTCTTATCGTTATTTATCTATTGTTAAATATATATACTATATATATATATATATGGGTGGGTATATACCAGCATGGTTCGTATTAGTGAGTAAAAAGGGTGAAAAAGTAAAGTACTATCGTTCGATTATCGGAAAAACCTAACACTACCCCTGAGTGACATAATTTTAAAGTACTACTCTACTATAACCCCGAAAATGTTCGTGTTTAGTATTTAAAAGCTATGTCAAATGATTTATCATTTTTAAAATATATATATATATATATATATATATATAGAAAAAATGATTATATTATTTTGTTTAAAAGAGCTCGAAAATTTATATTTATTTTGATTAATATAAAAAATTATTGTACTACTTTTTAAAAATGTTTGTTAAATTTATAATAATTTTTATTAGTATAAAAAAATTATTATATTATTTTTTTTTAAATATTTGGAAAATTTATATAAAATCATTTTATATATATAATTACAAATATATTATTAGTATAAAAAATTATTATATTACTTTTTTAAATATTTGGAAAATTAATAATATAATTTTTATTAGTATGAAAGATTATTATATTACTTGTTTAAATATTTGGAAAATTAATAATATTATTTTTATTACTATAATAAAAAGTATTATATTATTTTTTAAATATGTGAAAAATTTATAATATTATTTTTATTAGTATACAAGATTATTATATTATTTTTTTAAGTATCTACAACATTTATAATTATTTTTTTTTAAATATAATTTTTATTAATATAAGAAATTATTATATTATATATATATATAATAATTATTATAATAATTTTATAATTATATTATTAATATAATATAAGTAAAATTATTATAAAAATTAAATTATACATATATATTTTTTAAGCATCTTAAAATTTGTAATAATTTTATTTACAATTTTATTTTATTTTATTTACAATTTTATTTACAATTTTATTTACAACTATTCTTCTTATTATCTCATTATTATTATCTTATTTTTTTATTTTTGTTTTATTTTTTTTAAGTTTATCTTTTGTTTTTAGTTTTAGATAGTTTTCTCTCGTTTTCATTCATTTGATTTAAACCCTTTGATATTCTCAAAAAGGTAGTAGAATCGATTTTTCCAGTTGTTATCTCTAAAAAAGGTAAAAGTTTATCTTTTAATGAAAACATCGTAGGAAAACGAATTTCGTAAATGAAAGTTGCTTCGTTTCTAAGGTATTAAACAATTTCAAGCTCTTTCGTATTTTGTTTATCTCAAATCAAGCTTATCTCACAAAGATAAAAAAATGAAGATAGATAACTTTACCATTCGGTTTATCTTCATTTCAAATTATAATTAAAATATTTTATTTATTTTATTATTAATATTTTTTCAAATAGTACAATTGTTGATATTTATGATATTTATTTTTTATATTTATTCATATAAAATATCATTTATATATATTTAGATTAACTATTATATATTATACAAAATATATATTTAGTATATATACTAAAATATCTTTTATATTATAAATTTTTTTTTATTTATGAAAAATATATTTTTTAAATTCTATTTTATATTATTAATTTTATTATTTAATAAAAATTCAATTTTATATTATATATTTTATTATTTAATAAAAATTCAATTTTATATTATATTATATATTTATTTAATTATATATTATATATTACATAAATTTATTTCATATTATATATTTTATTAATTAATAAAAATTCTATATTTTATATTATATAAATTTATGTATTTATTTATTTAGTTATATATTTTATATTATATATTTATATATATTTTACTATATATATTTGTATAATATACTATATCTATTAAATAATATTAATATAATATATTTAAATTCTATTTTTAATTTATTTTATATCACATAATTATTTTTTAATATATTTTATATATTTTTTTTTAATTATATTTTATTATATATTTACTATATTTTAATTATTTTATATTATATATATATATATATATATATATATATTTATCATATATTATTTAATTTATTATATATAAATACACAGTTAATACTAAAATCTTTTGAATAAATGTGATATTTATATTAATTTATTTTATTTTTAATATATTATTAAATTTAATAAATAAATTTAATATATTATTAAATTATAATTAATTATCTTTTAATATATACGTATATTTAATATTTTTTTTTCTTTTTTTTTATTTAAAATAATGATTCCCTTCCGGGACACATGGGTATATTTAATATTATAAATATGAATTTTTGATTAAAAATTAGATAATATTTTTTTACATATCTTTTTTTTTTTTTTCTTTTGAAAGAGACGTAGTTATACCTAAGATAAACGACTTTTTGTGTTTCTTCTTCATGGATTATTTATTTTTTATCTCTAGCATGAGTCACCCTTTTCTGAACTCACAAAACTTTTTCTTTATGTCCTCTTTCATTTCATTTCTCTTTTATTCACCACCATCACTATCTCTTGACTTTTCCTTAACTTTTTGCATTATATGTAAATCTCTCTCTCTCTCTCTCTCTCTCTCTGTGTCTTTCTTCTTTCTCTCTCTCTCTCTCTCTCTCTCTTTTTTGTTTTACAAAACAACAAAACAACAAAACAAAGAAAATCATTTCTAACTCGATCGTGAATATAAAATCAAAATAAAAACCAACAATTATTCTGTTCAACTGCGAATATAATTTTCATCTCAAAACATTTTCTGTACTTTCAACTCCACCCTCCTCCCT
>NW_015149091.1:336744-353065 GCF_001465965.1 Polistes dominula
AAAAAAAAAAAAAAATTAAAAAAAAAAATGAAGAGAGAGATAAAAAAAAATCACACGCGCGTTGGATTCGCGTGTTCAGTACACTGAACAACATTTAAATAATAATAATATTAATATTAATAATAATAATAATAATAATAACGATACTAACAACAACAATACACGTCAAAATCTTTATTTTACGAACTTTCTGTGATAATTATTAACAATCACTAAATACGAAGATGCAGTCACATGGATTTAAGGTCAAATTGTTAATTGAGAAGAAAAAACCACGTTGAGGATGAACGTTTTATGAACGAATGAATAATACACAATAATTAACAAAAAAAATAAAAAAATTAAAAAGAAATAAAAAAAAAAATGGTGACGATGAAAAAAGTGTGAAGATGAAACAAACAAAAAAAATGGTGACGATGAAAAAAAAAAGGTTGAAGATGAACGAACGAACGAACGAACGAACATTTGAGGTTATTATGCGGTGATGAACGAATTAAAAAAAAAAAACAAAAGGAAAAATAATTAATAAATAATAAATAATTGATTAATAATTGATTAATAAATAAAAATAATAAAAGTTGTTTTGATTCGTTTGTCACCTGATAGGAAGATTACATTTAATTGGAAATTGAGAGAGAGAGAGAGAGAGAGAGAGAGAGAAATAAAAATAAACGATTAAGAAAAAGAAAAAAAAAATACATAACCTGCGATAAAAAACAAAAAAAAAAAAATGAAGAAAAAAGAATGGCAAGATTACGTTTTTAGAGGGATATTGTTGTTTCGTAGTTTGTTGACGATGATCGATCGATATTTTGCAAATTTGGTCTTTTTTTTTTTTTTTTTGAAAACGATTTGAAATATGATAAAATCGCTTTTGAGAAAATCTTTTGCAAAATATAATATCGAGCGATCTCAAAAACCGTTGCTCGGTTACACACGAAAATCTAAGCGCATTGTTATTTTGTATGGTCCCATGCGTTTTTTCTAAATGATGATGATGATGACGATGATGATGATGATGATGATGATGATAAATATAAAATGACGACATTCGTAACACACAACAAATGCGATATGCGTTGTGTGTATACGTGTGATGAATATTAATAAAAATAATTTCAAGCACATTTCAAACTGACTATTACATTTTTCTTACAACCCCCCCTCCCCTCCCCAGTCCCCAAAAAGACCCAACCACTACGTTTTTATATTATCTCGTAATTATTATTATTATTATTAATCTAATTTATTAATTTTATATAATCATCTGTGATTAGAATGTTTGGGTTTTTCTTTTGGGTGTGTTCAAGAAAGTTAATAATTATTCTTATATTTATTTTTTTAGTAATAACAAATTATTTGGATTTATTAATAAAAGTATTTAAATATATGTATTTTTTTAATTTTATTAATGATACTAAAATAATAAGTTTAATTTTAATTATATAATAATAAATTATATTGTAGATATATAATATATAAAAATAATTAATTATAGTATATTATATATTTTTATTATATTTTCTATATTGTCATGTAAAAATAATTGATTATATTATTTTATATAATATGAAGAATTTTATATTACATTTTTATATTATATCTTATATATTATAAAATACACAAATATAAATTATAATATTTTAATACAAATTTTGCAATATTAATTTAAATTTCTTATATTATACAAATATTATAAAGAACCACCACTGTATACGATATTAAAACTAATAATTACATCTTCTCAATTGTTTTTTTTTTTTAATCTTGAAAACTACAGAGACTTCAACGTTTCATAACCTTAAAAAAAAGAGAGAAAAAAAATGAAGTAAAAAATAAAACAGAGAGATAAACTCAGCTATTATATCTTTACTATCATTTTACTTTTAACATTTTCAGAAGAAATTTGATGTTAAATTTAACAAGAGATAAAAAAGAGATTACTTTAAAGAAAATTGTTACGTATACACTATTAAAAAAAAAAAAAGAAGAAAAAACTTAACCTCACATCTCTTGGGAAATTTAATATACAATGTACTGTACATTGCATCCCTTCTTTTATACCCCTACCACCCTCATTGTAAATAATTTCAACAATTATTTGTAACATTTAACTGTAATTCTTTTAAAAAAAAAAAAAAACCTATTAAATAGACAATAATAAATATAATATTAAAATGGTATGTATTTTAAATGAGGTTAAACATGGCCGATCAATTACCATAGAAGAAGTTTTTCCTTTTTACGATGTGGACGAACTCGAATAATTGCAACGTTCCAACACACATATGAACATTCAAATTATTCCATACATACTTACAACACGTGTGCCTTGGTGAAAGCGTATTTTTTTTCTTTTTTTTTTTTTTTTTATCTTAAAAGCAAATATTGCACATACACACACACACACACACTTCTCTCTTTTTATGAATCCCCTTTATCCCCACCGTTCAAATAAAATTTTGACAAGTAATTAAATTTGAGATTAATAAAAAAAAAAAAAAATACTAAGAAACTGTTTGCACAATATTTGTCTCTTATAAAAAAAAAAAAAAGAAAAAAAAATATGAATAATTAATATTTGTATAATTATTTAACATTTTATAATTGATATAGTTAATTAATATTATTATATAAATATTCTGTAAAAGAAAAAAAAATTTTTTTTCGATAGAAAGAGAACAAGTGACAAATCATGATAAATGATTTGTAATCGTATCAGTGTTAAAAAAAAAATGTTTCGTAAGTTTATGGGTTACGTTATAAAAAGGTATTAAATTTGAAGAAAGTAAGTGAGAAGACTTTCTATCAGTTGGAAGAACAACTTTACTCCTTTTCTAAACGACCCACGTTGTAGATGTTCAACATGGAATGGTTGTTTGCGCAATATTTACCATTCTCAACATCCTCCAATGAGATCGAGACGATCACTGAAGGAGCACGAACGAGAGTAATTTGACTCTTGAGAAGTGTCTGCTATCGTTCGGATAGGAATCTACTGTTCAAGAGAGAGAGAGAGAGAGAGAGAACCAGGAATGGTTTAAAAACACACAAGCAGCATATAAATAAGAGTACATATATATATATACATGTATATATAAGAAAGTAAATGTTTACATTTATGGTATTTTAATTATTATATATAGTTCAGTTTAATATAACATTTCAATATAAATTCAATATAATATTACATTTGATTTGAGTTCAATAAAATATTACAATTCAATATGAGTTCAATTAAATATAATATTTCAATTTAAGTTTAGAATATAAGTATCAATTATATTGTTCAATATAATAAGTTTAAAAAATAATTATTAATTATATTGTTCAATACAATACAACATTTCAATATAATAAATTCAAGATAAGTATTAATATAATAAGTTCAAAATATAAGTATCAATTATATTGTTCAATATAATATAACATTTTAAATATAGTAAGTTCAAAGTAAGTTTTAATTATATTGTTCAATKTAATATAACATTTTAAATATAAGTTCAATATAATAACACTTCAATATAACTTCAATAACACTTTAATACAAATTCAAAATAAGTATCAATTATATTGTTCAATATAATACAACATTTTAATATAATAAGTTCAAGATAAGTATTAATATAATAAGTTCAAAATATAAGTATCAATTATATTTTTTAATATAATATAACATTTCAATATAAGTTATTATGATATATATATATATGTAATAAATATTAACATATTGTAGTATTAATTGTTAGTATTAATTATATAAATTAATATATAATATAAAATATATACTAACATTTTAGTATTTATATTAGTATATAATTTATTAATATATTTTTGGATATACAACCAATAGATTTTTAGATTATCTAAAATGTTAGTATTTATATATATATAGATATAAATATGTATTATCAATAGGAATCTTTTAAAGCATTAAATAAATAAATTAATAAATTATTTGATATACAATCAATAAATTATTTCAAATGTTACTATTTTTGTATTGAGTCACTGTGTATGTATCTCTATCATTTTCATAGTTCTTTCTTTATCTATTGATTAATTACATATTTTCCATTCTCCTCTTGCATTCTAAGCAAACGAATAGACCTTTGCATAATGCAGCTGCTGCTGCTGCTGCTGCTACTCAAGCAACAGCCGGCAAACAGAAACAAACGATTACGTGTTTCCCTTGTGTAGTTTTAAAGTGGGAACACCAAAAAAAATCGCCTTTGGCGTTTGTAGCTTTCTTTATCTCGGAAATCCTTCTTCAGTCTTTTCGTTTAATTCCAATGTACCTTTCTCTCTTGGTAATTAATCGTATTAGTCTTTTTTTGAAGTGAAAACTTCTTTAGAATGGGAGTGATCTGAAAAGTAAATAAACGGAAACGGAGCTATGTAACGAAGCTATGAAACGGCTGCCATACTAAATAATGAGAGAAAAAGAGACAAACATAGGATTTAGACTGTGAGGGAATGAGACGGAATATAGCTATACAGTTTTTCCTATTCTCGGTCACCTGTTTATGCTATGCTTCGTAGTTATCGCTCCTGGTTGTATATGTGTGTGTTTGTGTGCGACTGCATACTACGAAGCGTGGACACATATTATTTCGATACTCGAAATATTTCTAAGTAGGAGTGATAGAAGGGAAGAAGAATAAACAGAGTTAAGCACGTAGGTATGCACGTACAAAAGTATAAGGTCCAAACGAACCGACGGTCGACATAAACAAAGAAGGTGCGTGGTATGTTTTTTTTTTTACCAAACGTGTCATTTCTTTTCTATTTAAAAATGTTTCTATTTTATTGAAAAATTAATATTACATTATGAGTTAAAAACGTTTTTGAAAAAAACCCAAAGGGTAATTCCGAAAAGTCCGTAGGGTACATTAAATAAGATAAGTACGTATAGTATTTCCGAAAAGTAGTGAGGTTTTTTCCGATAAGTAGTGAGGTTTTTTCCAAAAAGTAGTGAGGTTTTTTCCAAAAAGTAGTGAGGTTTTTTCCGAAAAGTAGTGAGGTTTGTTCCGAAAAAAATATATTATTTATAGTAATAATAAATTTATAGTACACATAAATTATCTTTCTAAAGATTAAAAATGTAACATTTTTGAAACACATATATATATATATTATAATATTTAGAACCAATTAGAAAATCTGATTTTTTCAAAATAATTATAAATAAATAATTACGAAATCAATTCAATTCTCAGATAAATAATATACATCGATTATGCTCATTTTCATCTGTTATTCGATGATCTTTTATTTTTTGATATTTCATTTCACAACCAGTTGGCCCATCCCACAGATATTTTTTTTTTACTAATAAGCGTAGGAGAATTCGTCGCAGTATTCGATTCATAGTAGTAGGATCATTTATTGTAAAAATAAAATTTAAAAAAACCTCTTGGGGAAAGTGACAGCGGCCTTTTGTGTCGTGAGAGTAAGGTCGTAAAGCATCTACACACAAACACACAAGTATCTATTGTATAAATGTATACATATATTTATGTGTTATTTGTATTATTTGTTACGAGAAACCAATGAGCGACACGTCATGTATATATATATATATATATATATATACTTGTAAACATAGAAATATACATACGTGTGTGTTTACTGGGTGTCCTAGAAGTCATGAAAATAAACTAGGATAAGAAAAACATAGATATGACAAGTGTTGAGAAAAATTTAGAAAGATCAATTTTTTCATTTTCATTTTTATTTATAATATTTACTCTTTCGATTTGTAATACATTTAACAAGAATATTTATTGGTATCCATTTTGTTACTACCAATTATTATTATGCATAATTTATTAATTAATTATGATATTAATTTAATTCCTATCCATAATGCGTGAGTGATAATTTAATTATTATTTACTAATTAAATATGCATCATTTAATTATTATTCAGTAAATTATACTAATTTTCAATTTGAATGATTAATAAATTATTTATTAAGATAGAATCTTTTTATATTATCAATTTTTTTTCTTAAATAATCAATTAAAATTCATATCTATACATTTAATAAAAATAAAAAAATAAAAATATGAAGACATGAAAACGACTTTATTCATCTATGAAAGTGAAATAATTTTTAGATTGAAGTGCATTTTATTTTTCTATGTTACAAGGATTAATGAATGTTTCATAATGAAAAGATTTCAAATGATACGTAAAATCTGTAAATAACAAAAAAAAAAAAAAATAATATCAAAGAGAGATGATAGATAAATGGAATTCAAATGTTTTGAAGGTATAAAAAATTTCGTAAATGGATCAAATGGAAATGATCTTTTACCTTGAACTGACCGCGACCTACCTTCTTTTACTTCTTTTATGCAACATTGCATTTTTTTTTTTCTTCTTCTATACCAAATGCCTCGGTGCAAATATTCATGCGCAAAAAGGTTAATTATACATATATATATTATTAATGCAGGTATCTTATATTTTCTGTATATATAATCATCTTTTATACAATTTTGTATTTAAAATTATGGATGAGGTGTGTAATAAAATGTTGGGTTGAAAGAACAGTTTGAAAAAAGTACCCAGCTGTAAAAAAAAAAAAAATTAAAAAAAAATTAAAAAAAAATTGTCTCCAACTTTTTAATTTTTTTTTATTCCTTTTTTTATTTTTTTGTTAGGAGTGGACACATTTTTGAGATAATTTTGTCGAGTAGCACATGTCGTTTTTTTTTTTTTTTNTTTTTTTTTTTTTGAATTTTTTGAATTTTTTTTTTTTAGCGATTATTCACTTGTGCGTTTAAGTATGCGTGTGTTTCTTTGTGTGTGAGTGTGGATAAAGTTTTATGTTTCTTTCATCATAGCGTAATTATGAACGATTTTAACGAGTACTACGTTATTTACTAAAGTTGAATATACTTGACACAGGTAGCACAGAGAATTATAGTAAAGTACAGGTAATTTATATAGAAAGGCCAGTGAGCTAGAATTTAACCCTTTTATATCCTTTCAATTCTTATTACTTCTTTTTTTTTTTTAATATATCATATTTCTCTTTTTTTTTTGTATAAATTCGTTGAAATATTTTAACAATATATTTTTATTAGATTGTCAAGTATGAAATGGGGCAAATCGAATTCAATTATATGCATTTTTTGCCCCATTTCATACTTGACAACATAATATAGTTTGTTCTGTTATTATTTTTTTATTTTAATAAAATCTGATATATAATTCGTAAGATTGTTAATAATATAATTTGGAAACAATTTAATTGAAATTACGGTAAGAATTAAATATAAAAATTTAATTTTCTGTTAAAATTAATTTTGTTATTAATTTAATTATTAATCTATTAAAATTACTAATTCAATAAAAATAATATATATATAAATTTTATTTAAAGATAAGTAAAAATATGTAGTACGTAAAATTGACAAAACAAAACAAAAACAAAAAATAGTTTTTATATTTTTAAAAATTTATCCAATAAATTTATGTAAAAAAAAATAGAATGTAATAAAAAAAAATATAAAATAAGATTATTACTTGTATATTATGTTTATCATTTTATTTTATTTTATTTTATTTTTTTTTATTGATTTGTAAATTAAATAATAAATAATTTCTCAAAATTCGTGAAAAATATATTGTACCAATTTTTTTTTGGAAAATATTAAAAGAATGTTTAGATAAAAAACAAAAAAAAAATGGAAGCACATCGAATAACGCATTGAATCGTGGATTACATAGTGAAACTTTCACTTCTATCGTCTTCATGCTCGCACACATTCGTTTAAAGGTCGTTTATTTCGCCAAGTCTATCCTAATTCTTTCTCACGCATACACTTTTAACTTACCCTATCGATCACATCAAAAGAAATCCTTTTTTATTCTTTTTATTCTTTTTATTTTTAGTCATTCGTTCATTCAGTCATGCAAACGTATCCTTGTACGGAAACGTGTATGACAAAAATAATAATAATAATAATAATAATAATAATAAAAATGTCGAAATGTGTCAGTTGACATAAGAAAAATGATCCAATTGTTTTCTTAACAAAAAACAAAAAAAATTTTATAGAAATTTTATGAAGAAAATTATGCAAATTGTATCTGAATCGAAACTGTGTCAAAAAAAATTTAAACTTATTTTCAACTTATTACAATTAATATTATAAGATATTTTATTAAGATAATTATTATCATAGTAATCATTTATGGACACTGTATATTTAATCTTTTTCAAAGAAATTATTTTAAATAATAATTTATAATTTTACATTGTTCAATGAACTGATATGTTAAAAATGTTTCTTTTATAAAATAATTATTGTGGTAATATTTAACAAACAAACAAACAAAATTATTATTAATAAAATATAATAATGTAAAATATTATACAATCATTAAATGGACACTGTATATTTAATATTTGCTAAACAAAACATTTTGTAATTATATTATAATAATTTAAACGTAAACCCTTTGTTTTATAAAATGTTAATATTAATATTAAATTGTTCAAGACTTTGTATATATCTATATATACAGGAAATGAAGAAGAAGGGGGGGAAATAACAAAAATTATTAAAAAACGCACTTATATGTTGTATAAAAAGTCAACACAATTCTAAACAATTTTATCATCTTAATATATATAAATTAAGTGTCACATTGTTTGTCCGCAATGGATTCCTAAACTAATGAACCGATTTTAATCAAATTTTCCACACAGTGTACAGTTTCATCCAACTTGAAAGATAGGATAGTTTATATCTCAATTTATAATTGCAATTGACTTAAAGACGTGTGTGTATCGGACTGATTGTGAGCCACAGCAACGCGTTGCGGGGCATATTAAACAAAAAAATAATGATGATTATTGTTAGACTCGTTTAGGGACACTGTGTATGCATTATGTATCTATTTAATCATTTGTACACACATATAGAAATATTAATTTGTATAAGTGAATAATTCAACGTGAATTATTCGTACCTCTTCGAAGAAGATAACAATCTCAAGAGGATTAGACTACAAAGTTTGTGCGACTAGTGTTTGCAGTACTTGTGAGATCTGCCAAACGAGATAAGTCGATTTAACTATAGTTAATGCATAACGATGAACGATCGATATATAGTAAAACTTGCCTTTAATGAGAAAATAACAAGAAATTACTCTCTTACCATTGAATAATAATATTTTATCTTATTACTCTCAAATATCATAGTTTTTCATTTAAAAAAAGATCTGTAAAGGTTCGATCAGTGAATTATTATTGAATTTGGGTTAACCATTTATGGACAGACCATATATAGAGATAATTCGAGTAATCGAGAAAGTAATTTTCATGTGTGTTGCGTCCTTACTTAATTGTTAAATTTGTCTAAACTCACGTGTGACTTATTGATCCCAAATAAGGTCAAGAAAAGCTTACAATTAGACTTTACGATACTATCGAACCTTTTAAAGAAACACCATGTAACAACATAATCATTACAAATGACATAACAAGACACTCATTGTATAATATACCATCTTATTAAGATTATGATATTTTTCATCATATCATTACATCAAATTAATATCAATAATAATCAAAATTATAATTGTTATATTATTGATAAATTATTATTGACATACATCAAATTAAAACACAATAATTACATCAAACACATATTCACGTTTATTATAATAATATTTGTGATTATAGGAAAAACTATAATGTGAATAGTATAATAATTAATTTTAAGTTTATAAAATTAAGAAAAATTATTGAAATATTAATTTATGTCATTATATTTATTATCTAATGAATTATTAATGATCTGTGGCACGGTGTTAGAGTCTCCGATTCGTATCCGCGGTATCGTGGGTTCGAATCCTGTCAGTCGCAAAAAAATAAAAATATTTTTTATATTTTAATATAAATAAAATATTATTAATATAATATTATATTTATAATTATAATTAATATAATATTAATACAATTATTAAATATAATTTATTTATAATTATAAAAAAACTATAATCTCAACAATATTATAATTCTTAAGCTTAATAAAAATTACGAAAAATTATTAAAATATAAATTTATATTTATTATATAATGTATTATTATTATTAATGTAATTATAATTATAAAAAAAAACTATAATCCCGAATAAAATAATAATTATTTCTAAGCTTATAAAAATTAAGAAAAATTATTAAAATATAAATTAATGTTAAAATTTATGTGACTTTTAAAGTTACAAAGTGTTATATATAAAAGGTTAATAAATATAATAATTAATAATATTAAATTATAATACAATTACAAACCAAACTATTTTAGGTACCAAAACGACAACTAAATTATGTAATATATTTAGGGTAATATTATTATAAAAATAATTGTATTATAATAATCAACACTTAAAATTACGAGACATTGTATAAAAGGTTGCATCAGGGTTAATAAAAGAAATAATAATTCTTATATTAATCTATTAATAAATAAATTTCTAATATTATTTCATAGAAAACCATAATCGTGATAGTTATTTTGAGTCTGACCTAGAAATATAAAGAATATAATCACAAGATTAGTTTATTACAGTTGTACCTTCTCTACCACAAAAATACAAAAATGAAAATCATGTAATATAAGTGTTACAGTATAGTTACTACTACCTATAGAATTATTCTACAATAATTACAACTTAAAACAAAAATACAGAGACATGTAATATAAGTGTTACAGTATATAAAAATATTCTACAATAATTACAATTTAAACAATACACTCATGCAATATTAAAGTTACAAGACACGTTACAGAAAAATAATAAATAAATATATCTAATAATTCCCCTAATAAAAAAACAAAATCTATTAATAAAATTAAATCTGTAATATAACACAATTGCATAAAAAATAAAAAAACCATAATCGTGATAGTTATTTTAAATCCGACCTGAATAAAAAAATTGTAAAGTATATGATCACGAGAATTATTTTAGTAATAGTTATTGTTATTGTTGTTGTTGTTGTTAATATACCTAAGAGTCCTAACGCAATTTCATCAGAAGAAGATCTTTATATATATATTTTTTGTTTCTTTCTTTCTTTCTTTCTGTTATTTTTTAGTTTTATTTTTTCACTCTCGCTGATGATAAAATTATGTACCGGCGGGTACTGTCGGTGATGGCACGTTCTTTCTACAACCTAGCTAAGGTAAGGGGGCACAATACCTATATAAAGCTTCAATGAAGATGCTCCCAGGTATTCGCTCTCACCTTTCTCATAAGCTAACGTGCGGTTCAACGTGAATCTTTCGTTGGTTCGTTGGAATCGCGAGGGAAGATCAACACGAGACTATTTTATCTCACTGGACACACACACACACAAAAGAGATTATTTTTCTTCTTATTCTTCTTATTCTTCTTCTTCATCATCATCATCATCATCATCTTCTTTCTTTCTCTTCTATTGGATTTCACTGACAGGTGAGCACAAGTTTCCAATTGGTGAAAATATTTCATTTACTATTACACGTTAGGTTTATTTTCTGTGTGTCTCTTAGGATGTTTTTTAATTTCTAAATTCAGTTTGAAAAAAAGATTATCATAAATATTCAATGATTTCATCTATGAATTCATGAATTGATCTATTTTAAATATTTTATTACCTATTGATATTTAAATAATAAATAAAGTATTAAACTAATATTTAATTAATAAAATGTTAATGCAGTTTTGAAAGTTCAACTAAAAGAAAAAGAAAATAAATATATTAATTTTATTATATTATAAATATAAATATTAATTTAAATTTAATATAAAATATAAAATATAATATATATATATATATATATATATATATATAAATATATAAATTTATATTTTCAAAATATAACTAGCAAAATTTATTATATTTAATATAAAAATTAAATTTAAAATATATAAAATTATAATATATGAATTATATTGCATTTATAAGTTTATATAAAAATATAATATTAATAAATGAATTATATTTAATTTAAAAATAAAATTGAAATTTATTTATATTACATTTAATATATAAATTTATTTTTATTTTTATTTAAAATTTAATTCACATTTTGTGCTAATTTTTTGGGAGTGCTTTTTTTCTGCAATTAAATTTCGTAACATAAATATAAATTCATATTTTCTTACCTTTCATAAATTCTGACATTTCTACACAAAAAATTTGACTTCTGATAGAAAATATTTCATTTTTATCAAAAAAAAAAAAAAAAAACAAAAACATATATAATTGCATTAAATAATTAATCACATAAAACATAATAAAATACCTTAATACAATTAATTAATTAATTAATTATATAAATTAAAGGGTTAAATTGAATCGTGAAAAATTAAAATTCATTCACTTTCTCCCATTGACTAAGTTTGACCCACATAAAGTTACTTAGAATTTATCTCTTTCACAAATCTCTTATGCATTCAGGTAATAAAAAAAAAAAAGCCAACCATCAAAGATACATGTTTTTCTTTTTCTTTTTTATACAAAAAAAAAAGTAACTAATAAGTTTTTTCATGCCATTTAATTCATAATAACCGCAAGAAACGAATTCGTCAAAAGAAAAAAAAGAAAAAGAAAAAGTGTTACACTCGTATAAATTACTTGTCTTTTTTGTTAGTAAAATTTAAATTATGTTTGGTCAATCATTCAATGTTAAGTACGTTGAACTCAAACCACAGAAATGGTTTTTTTTTTTTTTTTTTTTTTAGAAGAAATGGCTTCTGAAGTAAAAAAAAAAACATGATGTATATATGTATGTGTATATTATATCTTTACTTACTTTGTGTTAACGTTGTGTGTAAACGTGATCAAGCGAGAGTGAGAGAAACCATAAAAAAAGAAAGAAAAGGGGAAAAAAAAAAAAAGAAAAAGAAGAAGGAGAAGAGACGATGATGATGATGATCGTTCGTTTAGTCACGTCTTGAAGAAAGTGAGTACATCATACACCATACGTTTAATGTGTATATGTGTATATGAATTATGAATCTCGTATAAAATGATAAACAAGAGTATTCATGTAGAATAAATTTCACTATCGTTTTCTATATTATTATTATTATTATTATTATTTTTATTAATTTCATAATTTGATTCGATTTTTTTAATGAAACATAAGAATATTAATAATAATTAATAATATTGTTTTGTTATATTTTTGATATATATATATATATATATATATATATATATTTTTTAATTATATTACAATTTGATTCTTGATAAAATAATAATAATATTAATAATATTGTTTTTAATTATATGCTAATAAAAATATATATTATGTAATATTATTATAGTGTTTTTTTTCTTTTTATATTTTTTTTTATTAGAATTTTGATTAAATTCTTATCAGATTTTTATATTCATTTTCATTCGAATTTGATATTCTATTTTAATTATTAATATTATTATTTTGTTGTATATTCTATTTTATATATATATATATATATATATATATATTTTTTTTTTGGATTATATTTCAATTTGATTTTTAATAAAACATAATAATATAATAATATAGTATTTCTTTAATATTTTTATTTAATTTTTATTTATATATTAACTTTTATTCGCCAATTTGATTTGATATTTTAATTATTAATATTATTATTTTGTAGTGTATTCTATTTTATTTCTTTTTTTTGGATTATATTTCAATTGGATTTTTTTTTTTTTGAAACATATTAATATTATAATAATATTGTATTTCTTTTATATTTTTATTAGATTAACTTTCATTTAAATTTGATATTATATTTTCATTATTATTAGGTCATTAAATATGAAATGTCTGATTTCGAGATGAAAATCAAAAGTAATCAGACATTTCATAGTTAATAACCTATAATAGTATTATTATTATTATTCTTATATATTTTCTATTTTATTTTCCTTTTATTATATGTTCGTAAGATATATAATTAAATACAATACTTTAATATAATAACAAAACAAATTCAACAAAAACATACTTTCATAACAAAAACAAATTATGTGTTCTTCTTATTATTTACAATTTTGAATTTTTTTAAAGTCAAATTTAAAATTAAAATAATGAAACATTTAAGATTCACACTGTATATATTCATGAAAAGTATAAAAAATTGTATGCAATTATATATCGTATATATATATATAAAAGTATAAAACAAAAATTTGATAAATTTGTGACGTGTTTCATGAAATATTTTATAACATGACGAATAAACGATTGAAATCGTTGTAAATTATCAAATATTTTTTCGTCTTCTTCTTCTTCTTCTTTTTCTTCTTTTATATTCTTCTTCTTCTTCTTCTTCTTCAATTTCGTTATTGTGAAATTTGTAAATAAATAAAAATGATAGAATTTACGATTCGTGATGTATGTATTCATGAGGAACATAAATATTGTATGTATGTACTTTGCCAGAGACAAAGACAAAAGATTCACCTAACGTATTTTATATATCTATATATATATATATATATATATGCTACTTCTTTTATTACACGTAGAAGAACAGTACCAACACGGTTTACTGTAAAATATATTATTTTCTTTCTTTTGTTAAACGATGAACAAGACGTGAGCTGGATTTCATAAAAAAAAAAAAGAAAAAAAAAAAAGAAAAATAGAAAAATAAAAAGAAAAAGAAAATGGTGTACCTAGTTTCATTTAACGATGAACAAGTTCTTATGAAATACATGTGTTGCGAGATATTAGATATTGATACGTGTGTTGTACTACTATTTTTACACTTATATATATATTATTTCTTTTTTTTTTTTGTAATTTTTTTCTAATATATTTTATTTGTTAAATTATTTTTTTTTTTATTTATTATATTCCATGTTCTCCTTTGTTTTTTTTTTTAATTAATTATTTTCTATATTATTTTATTTTTATAAATATATATACAGTACAGAGTAAATATATATATATATATATATATATATATATATATATATATATATATATATATATAGAAAAAAAAAAATTATATAAAATGTTGCACTATTTTACTATTTAATTTTGACATATATTATTATTATTATTATTATTATTATTATTATTATTATTATTATTATTATTATTATTATAGAAAAGAATGAATTTATGTACTATTTATTATATTACAATATATATGATATTATACAATTATTTATTATATATATATTTATATATATTATTTTACATATATATATGTATTTAATGTAAATTAATATAATATAAATAATATATATAATAACTTATTATATTACTACAAATTGAACATTATTTATTAATTAATTACTTAATATATTATTTTATATACATAAATGAAATTAGTGGGGGGGGGGAAATAATTTATTATAAATAAAAAGAAAAATAAGTTTATATAAAACAAATAATGATTAAATAATAATTATTAAACTTATTGTAAATAGAATTGTTCTACTTAAACATAGTTCACTCATGTGAATCTATGATAAACTTTATCTTGTTGTAAATTAGAATTTTGACACATATAATAAAAAATAAATATATAATCAAAACTTATTGACAGAATTTATCTAGAACAACAAAAAATACAAAATACAAAATGTATTTCTAGAAAATTCAATTTTAATCTTTATCGTAGAAAGTCCAGTAATTTAACTACCATTGAAACTGTTCCTAAAGTTAAATTCAGAAACACAAGTTTAACCGTGGAGTATTTCCTATTTTATATACTATTCGAGATTTTCCTATCGAATACAATAACTTTAAATTGAAAATTAATAGAATCATTTGTTACTAACTATTAGAAACAATACAAAAAATATATATTTTCAATTAAAAATAGAAAAATAAACAAATAAATTTAATTTAACCTTTGCTTAGTGCCACACCCGGGTCCAAAGGACCCGCACCTTTCCTGCAACTTCAGTCATTTTTCTCAATTGTACATCATGTTTAAGTAATTTTTTTAAACATATTTAAATTTAATTTAAAGTTATAAAACCTATATAGTCTTTTTAAGTAAGTATTCAAGAAGTCTCAAAAGTATGCTGAAGTAAATCTATGCAATAGTTTTTTTTTTATAACAATTTTTCTCGTCCGGGTTCAAAGGACCCGGGTGTGGTAAGCGTGTTACTCCAGGAAGTATGGTAAACAAAGGTTAAATTACACAATCTTATTGTGTTTCAATTTTTTTTGAGTGTTTAAATAGAAAATACAAAATAAATAAATAAATAAATAAATAATAATAAATATAATAAACTATTTTATTTAATTATTCAAAATCATTTTACGTTATAACAACAGCTATTTCA
>NW_015149091.1:357640-382737 GCF_001465965.1 Polistes dominula
AAAAAAAAAAAAAAAAAAAAAAGAAAATAAAAAAAGGAATAAAAGAAAGTAAGAAAAAGTCGCAATAACTGGGGGAAGAAATATTCTCAAGTGCGTTGTTGCTTAATCGTTTGGAAATAGCACGAAATTAACCGCAGAAAATTCGCGCGTTAGGACGCATCAAGTCCTCAAGAAGATTTCGCACGATAATTACAAGCCATATTGCTGTTGAAAAGTCCCTCGATACGATTCCCTCGACTATTTTTTTTTCTTTTCCTTTTTATTTTCAACTCACAGTTACGAGATATCGCTTGGATACTCTTAAAAACACTTATTTCGTAAAATCCTAACATTAAAACAACCAATTGGCGTTCCTTGCTCTCTTTATCCCCACTCTTCACCGTTCACTCCTCCCCCACTTCTCTTCCTGTACCCCCACCCTCCACTCAACACTTTAGCAGTATTTCGTTCTCTTTCTATCGCACTAGTTCTATCGTTTCGCTAATTAACACCCGGTTCAACTTAATTAACGTGCTACCATTAATTTCATTCGCGGGAAACGTTTCTTTGCTAACAAACCAACGACTTCTTATACGAATCGATCATTCGCTTTTTTTTTTTTTTATTAAATACAATCAAATTTAACCTATTTTTTGTTTCTAATTTTCTTCATTTGGATCCATCCTTGAAATTCTACAAAATATTTATCTATATATATATATATATATTAAATTAATAATTTAATATCATAATGGTTTCATTTTAATTTTATATTAATAAAATTAAAAATGAACAATATATTTAATTTATAAGTATGTAATTTTTTTTTTAATTTTATATATATAAATGTTATATTGTAAAGAAAGTTATATGTTATATATTTTATAAACACTCTTGTAAAATATGAAAGGAACAAAATAATTAAAATATATAATTATAATTATTAAAATACATATAAATATAATTATATTTTTTTCCCTAATATTAATTATTATATAAATTATTTATTATATAAATATTTAAAAAATATAATTTTTTAATATTTAATATAATTTTTATCATAAATTTTTATATTTTAATTTTTAAATTAATTTTTTATATATACAAATTTTATTATATTATAAAGAAAAATATATGTATTATATATTATACAAATATTGTTACAATATTTAATTAATTAATACAAAATTATTAGAAATATTTATATTTTTTTATCCCTAATATAAATTAATTTATGAATTAATATATAATTAAATATATAAATTATTATATAATACATAAATTAAATATATAAATATAATATTAAATTAAATATTTATTTTTATATATATGTGTATATATTTTTTTTTAATAATTTTTATTATAATTTTTTTTTTAATTATAGTTTCTTAATTTTTATTTTAATTTTTAAATTAATTTTTTATATATAAATTTTATTATATTATAAAGAAAGATACATGCATTACATATTATTACAAATATTGTTATGCAATATTTTATAAGTAACACAAAATCATAAAAATTGTTAATGAAAAAAACTATAAATAAAAAAGGGAAACAATTAATAATCAAGAAACATTTTGAACATAATAAACGAATTAATTAACGAATGACTTAATTTAACTCGACAAAAGTAATTACAATTAGTGACAATGTAACAAGTTAAATGTAAATTAAGTAAGATTTGTTAAACTAATTAAAATAACTTTAATTGTGTTGTATACAATCTTATTCAAAAGTGATGTCCTTAAAAAGGAAAATATTTCAAATGAAATTGGATGATCTCTTGGAAGTAACTAGAATGGAATTAAGATTAAATTAGAAAGCTACTAAAGTAGTTTTAGAATTGATGAATGAATCTGATCCAGTAGTTGTATCTTCTTATTATCTTTTCTTCCCTATTTGAATTGAAACTCTTACTCTTTCTCTATTTCTATTTCTATTTCTATTTTCTGTTACGAGAACATCTCGGATGTCTCCAGCATGTGATACGTCTACGATTTGTGCACACTTTTGCAAGTTACAAGTTTTACCATGAACAGAAAATCTTTTCCCTTTGGAGACTACGTCTGAAGATACTTTCACCTTTCACCTTACACGAGCACGATTCCTCTTATTCGATTCTTTTTCTTATCGACTTATCGAACTCTTATTGCCCCATCATTACTTTTTTCTTCTTCTTCTTCTTCTTCTTTTTTCTTTTTTATCATGGTACATTCCATAGATAATTCATCGATAACGAAATACAATGGTACGAAGGTACAGAATTAATAACAATTTGTGTTGTAAAAGTAAGATGAGTTTAATTAATATTTTTTATTTCATTAGAATAATTAGAAAATTTGTATATTTTGTTTCAATAATTATTTTAAAGGTTCTTTTTTTTTTTTTTTTTAATTAATTGAAATTTAGAAAATAATTCTTTAAATATTTGTATTTAAAAATATTGTTTTGTTATTTAATTTTATCAAAATGTGCAAGCCAAATTCATGCAGTTATTTATTTTTTTCTTGTTTCAATAATTATTTTAAAGGTTCTTTTTTTTTTTCTTTTTAATTAATTGAAATTTAGAAAATAATTCTTTAAATATTTNATTTATTTTTTTCTTGTTTCAATAATTATTTTAAAGGTTCTTTTTTTTTTTCTTTTTAATTAATTGAAATTTAGAAAATAATTCTTTAAATATTTTTATTTAAGAATATTGTTCTGTTATTTAATTTTATCAAAATGTGCAAGCCAAATTCATGCAGTTATTTATTTTTTTTTGTTTCAATGATTATTTTAAAGGTATTTTTTTTTTTTTTTTAATTAATTGAAATTTAGAAAATAATTCTTTAAATATTTTTATTTAAGAATATTGTTTTGTTATTTAATTTTATCAAAATGTGCAAGCCAAATTCATGCAGTTATTTATTTTTTTTTTGTTTCAATGATTATTTTAAAGGTGTTTTTTTTTTTTTAATTAATTGAAATTTAGAAAATAATTCTTTAAATATTTATATTTAAGAATATTGTTCTGTTATTTAATTTTATCAAAATGTGCAAGCCAAATCATGCAGTTATATTTATTATTATAATTTTTATAACAAATTGATCACTATTTAGAAGATAATTCTTTTAAATTATAATTAGTTTAATTAATATTTGTAGAATTTGGTTTAGTTATATAATATTATATAATAAAATTGACTAAATTATGTAGAAAGTTATAAACAAATTTCATTTTAATAAAGAATCTTATAAATTTTATAATATTTAATATTATATAATATATAATATAAAATATATAAGATAAATTTAAATATAATTAGATAAATAACACATTGAAATCAATTTTAATAAAATTAAAATTAAATTTTGAACTATAAAAAAAATTAAAATAATATAAAAATAAAAATTGACTATGCAAATCCACATAAAAAAAAAAAAGAAAAAAAGGAAAAAGAAAAAATGGAAAACTAATGCAATAACAAAGATTATTATTCTCCACCTTGTGATTCATTAAAAAAAATGTTTCAGGTCGGGTAAACCGCAAAAATTACGAGTCACGTTTCTACGTAACAATTGCGTAGAATGTTCCAAACGAACATTTAAGCGAATTATTACCGTGAATTCTCTTGCTTGGTGGGTGATAATAATCATTTAACAGGTATTTCGAGAGATACGTAAAAGCTCGTTTCAAATCATTTGATATTCACCATCAGTAATCATGAAACTATATTAAAGATGCAACTCATACAAAAAATAAAAAAGAAAACGTGCATTATGTATCTTATAGTATAATATATATCCCCATATGTGTTATAATATATATATGGTGGTATATATTATATATAACAAGTATATAGTGCAAGTATATAACTTCAAGTGTTTAAATCAATTTTACTATTATTTATCTGTATTATAATATATACYCCTATACCCCCATATGTGTTTTAATATATATATATTGGGTTATATATTATATATATCAAGTATAGTGTTATATATAAATTCAAACGTTTAAACAAATTTTACTATTATTTATCTGTGTTATAATATATACTCCCATATGTGTTATACTATATATTTATATGGGGGTATTTATTCTTTATATTATATATTTTTATTTATTATATATTAATATTATATGTTATTATACATATTTTATTTTATATACAAATTTTATTTTTATTATATAATAATTTTTATATAAAATAAAAATTATATTTTATAATTTTTATATAATATTAAAATTATAAAGTATAATTTAAATAATAAAAATAAATATATATAAAAATATAAAGTTGTAAGTAATAATTGTTAAATATAATATATAACAATTCTATATATATAATAATAATAATAAAATAATAATTTTATATTTTATAATATAAAAATATATAACAAATATAATTAATTAAATTAAAAAATATTATTATAATATTGTATAATATAAGAATTATTAGAGCATTGAAACGTTTGAATAAATTTGAGAACATTTTGTATTTGAATAAATTTGAGAACATTTTGTATTTGAATATAAACTTTGAAAATAACATTTATAATTTCATAAACTTGCACAAACCCATCACATCATCCCCATAATTTTCATTTAAAATGATTACGAAATAAATCTTGCAACGAATTATCATGCAAAATGTAACTTTGCTAAATTTGCTAACATACAATTCGTCTTTCGAGATCAAAGTACACCTTTTGAAGTATAAAATCTTACAATCTCATTTTTATTACAGTTCTACTACTCTTTCTCTTTATTTCACATCATCATCATCATCATCATCATCATCATCATCATCATTATCATCATTTTCATGTTCATTCTCGTCTCTTATTCGTTCACAAGATAGATGCTCATTAAAAACAGGTTATCCTAACTTGATTCTCTTTCAAAGTAACACCTCGTTTAATTTTTTTCTCTCTCTCTCTCTCTCTCTCACACATAATCGAATATATTTTTCTCTACAATTTGATTCCTTTTTTTTTTTTTTTTTAATTTTGATTAAAAGTATTTTTGAAGATTAAGAAGAAATTATTTCGTGTATAAGTAAATTGATTCTTTACCTTTCTTCTTGTGTTGAATTGAAATGCTGACGTCAACCTTGAGAAGGATCCTAAGCTAAGATTTCATAACTGTAGCTTTCTACTTTCGAACTTTGTAAAAGTCACGATTGTTGTGTTGTTGTCTTACCCTCAGGGTCCTTGAAAATCATTTGTCCTAAATCTTCAACATTTATTTCATATTTTTGTTTGTTTGTTTATAATTTAGTAAGAAGTGTGTGTGTGTGTGTGTGTCTCTTAAAAATGAGTTTCATTTAATTAACTCGTTAATAATTTCATTGAAACATTTTTAATAATATTATATTTATTTAATAAACTATTAAAATATATTACGAGTTAATAAAGCAATTAAATTTAATTAAATGCTTGAATAGAAACAAAGTTAATTAATTTAGGATCATTAAAGATTGATAGTTTTCTGTGTAACATGACCTAATTGATGTGTTAAAGTATACCACAAATGATCGATATTAAATTTTCATTGTAAAACAATTCTATTCGATGTTAAATCTCATTATTTACTTTATTTTAATTTATAATTATAAAATATTATTTTATTATTATTTAAAACAAAGTATAAAATATGGACAACTATTCTATGTAGAATCATTTTTTACTACGTAATTTTAATTTATAATTGTAAATTATAAAATATGAGCAACAATTATACATTGAATGTAGAATCATTCTTTAACTCATTTTATTTTACAATTGTAAATTATAAAATATGGGCAACAATTCTACGTTCAATGTAAAGTAATTATTTACCTAATTTTATTTTACAATTGTAAAATACAAAATATGAACAACAATTCAATGTAGAATTATTCTTTACCTAATTTTAATTGACAATTGTAAATTATAAAATATTATTCTATTATTTAAAACAAAGTTCAGAATATGGACAACAATTCTACGTTCAATGTAAAATAATTCTATACCTAATTTTATTTTACAATTGTAAAATACAAAATATGAACAACAATTCAATGTAGAATCATTCTTTACCTAATTTTAATTTACAATTGTAAATTATAAAATATTATTCTATTATTTAAAACAAAGTTCAGAATATGGACGACAATTCTACATTTAATGTAAAATCATTCTTTAACTCATTTTATTTTACAATTGTAAAATACAAAATATGGGAAACAATTCTATGTAGAATCATTCTTTACCTAATTTTAATTTACAATTGTAAATTATAAAATATTATTCTATTATTTATTATTTCAAACAAAGTACAAAATATGGAACAACAATTCTACGTTCAATGTAAAATAATTATTTACCTAATTTTATTTTACAAGTGTAAAATACAAAATATAGACAACAATTCCATGTAGAATCATTCTTTACTTAATTTTAATTTACAATTGTAAATTATACAATATTATTCTATTATTTATTATTTCAAACAAAGTACAAAACATGGAACAACAATTCTACGTTCAATGTAAAATCATTCTTTACCTAATTTTATTTTACTATTGTAAAATACAAAATATAGACAACAATTCAATATAGAATCATTCTTTACCTAATTTTAATTGACAATTGTAAATTATAAAATATTATTCTATTATTTATTATTTCAAACAAAGTACAAAACATGGAACAACAATTCTACGTTCAATGTAAAATAATTATTTACCTAATTTTATTTGACAATTGTAAAATACAAAATATAGACAACAATTCAATGTAGAATCATTCTTTACCTAATTTTAATTAACAATTGTAATTATTAAATTTATTTATAATTAAAACAAAGTACAAAACATGGAACAACAATTCTACATTTAATGTAGAATCACTTTTTACTTAATTTGAATTTAAAATTGTAAAATATAAAATATTATTCTTTTATTATTTAAAACAAACTACAAAATATAAACTATTAGTTATATTCAAATTTAGATCATTTAATATGTGATTTTACAATTGTAAAATATAAAAAATATTATTTTATTATTTATGATTTAAAATAAACTACAAAATATAAGCAACAATTCTACATTCAATGTAGAATCACTTTTTACTTAATTTTAATTTAAAATTGTAAAACATAAAATAATATTGTTTTATTATTTAAAACAAACTACAAAATATAAACTATTATTTATATTCAAATTTAGATCACTTAATATATGATTTTACAATTGTAAAATATAAAATATTATTCTATTCTTTAATTATTTAAAACAAAATATGGGCAACAATTTTACATTCAATGTAGAGTCACTTTTTACCTTATTTTAATTTACAATTGTAAATTATAAAATATTATTCTATTCTTTTATTATTTAAAACAAACTACAAAATATAAACTATTATTCTTATATTCAATTTAGATATTAATATAGTCAATTAATTTATTCAATTAATATATTCAATTATATTATTTAGTTCATATAATATATACAAATGATCTAAATAAACTTAAAATTGTTAATAAGGTTGAAGTGTTAATGTTAAATGAACCCTCACGAAATATTGAAACGTCAATTAGGCATGCTCTCATTAAAGGATTATACAGATTTGCATTTCACATTTCCAATTGATGATCCTTTGTTTATGTATAAGTGAAACCAATACTAATCAATTATTATCGTATCGATTATTAGCTCCTTACGTGATTGGTTGTTAATAATATTATTATTATTATTATTATTATTCAATAAATGAGACTTAAAAAATATTGAAGAGACTATTAAATCAACAAGTTTTCTAATTAATTTTACAATTAGCACCTAATATCAATTTACAGAAAGTAGATCAAATATTAATTTACATTTACAAACTTATCTGTCTGTATGTGTCATTCAATTTACATACGAATCATTCATTTATGAAAATCAATTGAACCTATAAAAAAAAAAAATTAAAATAAAAAAGTAAATCAAATTCGTCAGATTACAAACACACATATTTATTATTACATAATTATAATAATAGATACAAAATAAAAAAAATATTTACATTCTTATTGAAATTTATAATTAATTTGTAATTAATAAAACATTAAAATGTGTTATATTAAAATACAAAAAAAAAAAAAAACATAATTGTCCTAAGGATTATATCGAACTATTAATTGTCTAATTAAATGAATAATCTTGATCTATACGATATGTGATTAATTAACACGTTCCATGTCTACGTGTAACATTTATGGTACCATCAGGCCATGTGTATCATAAATGGTACACGTAGACATATTCATTAAATGTGCTGAAAATCAAATGGCCTGTACGACAAGTTGGACAAAATTGGCTTTGGCAGGGAACGTGTTTAATAACATTTTATAGATCACAATAATAGATAAATTATCTAATAAGAAATTTATCTTTAAAATATAAAGACAAACAAAATTATTCAATGTATTTTCAATTGTGTGAATTAATTTGCATATTAAATCATTCAATTATATTCTATCATCAAATTGAATTGAATTGTATTGAATTGAATTGAATTATTCTTCATATTGAATAATTCAATTATATTCAATTGAATAATTCAATTTGCAGAAGAAGAAGAAGAAGAAGAAAATTCAATTGAAAATACATTGAATCATTTTCTTTTCTAATTTTTTCTTTTTTTTTTTTTTTTTAGATATAAACAGGGAAAACACAACGAGATGTGGTGGAGTAGTACGACGACGATTATTCTCGTCGTAGGTGTTCTAGGAACAACGATGGGTCAAGAATACATAGGACATGCCCTGTTCGTGAGAACCTCGGACGACGTCGACGATGCTGGTAAGAAAGTTAACGGGAGGAACTCCATTTTGAGAGTTCACTCAAGTGTCTCATGACATTCAATAAAAAAAAATAAAAAAAAAAATAAATAAATAAAATCCATAAACCGACAAAAGAAAAAATCAAAATCAAAATCAAATCAAATAAAAAATGAAGGAGAAAATTGTGTGAGAAATAAGAAATCAAGTTGACCAACAAAAACAATTCCTTTGAAATCCATTAGCACGGTCGAGAGTCCAGCGAGCCGCACCAACGTCGGCTGCAGATGTGATGGCACAAAATATCCTAGAGTGGATTCAAGGGATCTACCGACAGGGCGCACGTAAAAGTAGGTTCTCCTTTCGATGAACGAGAGGAAAAGTTTCGGTTCGAGTTCTCTAAATTTCACACATCATCATTTATGCCTCCTACCTATTTCTATCTTTCTAACTTATTTCATCTACACTCTCACATCCACATCACTTTTATATCTATTCTTTATCTATCAATGTAGATATATATATATATTTGTCATATTATTTTATATACATTTCACATTTTCATAATATCACGTACAAAAACGCACGCAAGCATTTCAACACACGTACACATATGCACATATTATAAAAAAAAAAAATGAAATGATCGATTGCTTGGTATTAATTAACATTGAATAATATTATTATTGGATCTTAGTGAAAATGATTTCATCGTGCCGATCTACATGACTAATCGGTGCTCTCTACAAAGACGATGGAACATCCAAATCAACGATTATGTTGATTCAACTATAATGTTTCCTTTCGAAATATAAACATATTTCATTGCATTATTCTTTATTTTATTTTATTTTTTTTATTTTTTTTAAATTAGTACAATTTCAGACAATCCAATGTATATACTATCGAAGTAATAATAAAATAAAGTATTTTAGTTCTCGATGAGTTTCGTTCTCGTTTTTTCAGTTCGTCAACAATCGGACAATGGGTACCTGCCACCATATAGTACACAAAGACCTCCGGAAAAGCCTCGACCTTTCCAACCGTCAACCAACAACCACGTACAACAACAACAATCGTCTTTTTCATTGAGTCAAAACGAAGTGACCAATTATCCTTATCAAGGACCATCATCCCTATACACGCCATCTAATGAACCTTCTTCATTTTCTGTATCTTCTGAGAGTGACACTTCTTCACATAGTTTATCAACTCCTAATACACTTTATGGCTCACCAAGCAGTTTACGTCCATCATCCACTTACATACCACAAAACAGTTATGGCAGTTCTCCCACATTTAATCCACGACCACAACCGTCCTATGGTCCAGGATCCTCAACTTTCCCTCCTTTTGGAAGTACAACTGGTGGTTCCAGTTCTAATTATCCTAGTTCTACGAGTGCAAGACCTGGAACTTTTCCTTCTTCAACACCATCAACAGCATACTCGTCGACCTATTTACCACCACAGTATACTGGATTTCCATCAAGCAATCCAAGGTATTATATAGATCAAGAAAATCATTGTTTTTAATAAACTTGAGCAATACCTTGCTTATTTTATCTCTTCTAAGTTTTATTGTCCTGGTGCACGCGATACGAATGAAGAAAATATAACCAAAGTGTTGCATAAACTGACTCTGAAAGAGTATTAATAGATATTCAGAGTTAAATCGACAATGCAATTATTCTCTTGTGTCTGATGTAAGACTTACAAGACAAATGTTTTGTAATTTTCTTCTTTCTTTTGTTTTAACAGCACACCAAGACCAACGTCTACACCATTGCCACCCAAAGTATCACAACCAGTTGGTGGTTATCCTTCTCAACCTGGTGGTTTTTCGACCACTTATTTACCACCTAAAACCAGTGCATTTCCTTCGAGTACTCCAAGTGGTTCTCCATCGGGTGGATACCCCTCTTCTTCAGGATTGACAACACCTTATGGATACACTACTCAAAGACCTGGATTCTCATCGACTGGTACTGGTGCTGGTAATATTTACAGTTCTCAAGGTGGTTATGCTTCTCAACCATCCCCTAGACCAAGTTTCCCAACACCAGGCACAATAGGTACAACAGGTACCGTTGGTGGTACTTCTGGGTACACTTATTCCACACCAAATCCAACATCCAATATAGATGGGTCGACTAGTGGTGGTACTGGTAAGAGATTCTTCTTTTGATTTTTCTTAACAATTTTCATCATTTTGTTTATCTTTCGCAATTGTGCAGGCGTAACGATGGGCACCGAGGCTGACGATGACCTCAAACATCCACCGCATATTCATAATATATCGGTTGAATGTGGAAAGACCATGATGACGATTAATATTGAATTTAATCGTGCTTTCGATGGCGTCATTTATTCTAAGGTACGTTTATTAAATAACGATGAAATGAATGATCTGTTTTTGATGATTTGTTCGTTTTCTCTTCTAGGGTTTCTTCATGAATCCTGATTGTAGATACGTCGAACAAAATTCCGGAAAAACCGAATACTCTTTCACAGTTAGCTTAGATTCTTGTGGTACTCAATTCATCAATGATTTCGAGGGTGAAGCTGGACAAGCATATCTTGAAAATGTCTTGGTCTTGCAGGTTTGTTTTCTTATTATCTTAAATAATATTGATAATAGTTTAAATAGTGATGAATATATTCATTCTTCCATTATCAGACATTCAAAATGAAATCTTTACAGAACGAGCCAGGTATACAAGAAGTTTGGGATACTGTGAGAAGAGTACGTTGCCTTTGGGAAGGTAACATCAATAAGGCTCTTTCGGTAAATTTATCCGTGGACATGCTCAATCAGGAAATCGTTACGTTCAGTGGTGATACTGCTGTTGCCAAATTAGATATACAAATTGGTAAAGGTCCGTTTGCTCCTATAGCTGATGGTTTGGTCAAAATTGGAGAAACTATGACGTTGGTTGTAACATTGGAAGGTGATCCAGCTTTCGATCTTCAGGTGAATTTTTTATATTTATAATAATGTATATTATTTTTAATCTTAATTTTCTAAAATTAATAATCAAAATTGCTAAATATGATTTTAATACATTGCCCAATAGATAGCACAAATAATATATCATCAATAATAATTTATATATAAATTATTAATGAAGTGTTTCGCAGATACATAAAACAATTTTAATGTTTTTATTTTAATTATTTAATATATTATGATGTGTGTGTGTGTGTATTTTTTTAGGTACGCGATTGCGTAGCACGTGACGAAAGTTCAACGAATGTCTTACAACTAACTGATGAACGTGGTTGTATACTAAAACCAAAATTATTTGGTGCATTTCAAAAAACAAATGACACTGGTAACACAGGTGCCTCGATTATAGCCTACGCATTTTTCCAAGCTTTTAAATTTCCCGACGTGATGGATTTATTCATCGAATGTAACGTTGAACTTTGTAAAACGGATTGTCAAGCTTGTCCGGAATCAAATCAAGTACGTATCAAAATGACATTTAATATACAATTAATAAAAACATTAAAATTGTTTTATTAGGGGGACCGAAAAGTACTACGCATGTCAAATTATTTATATTTTAAATTAAAAAATCGATTGATGATTTTTATCGTTAAGATAATTAAAAAATTTTGCATAACAGATAGAAAAAGATTGTTGATAACGTAATTAATTAACACTTTAATGGCCGCTCACACAACATGTCTGTTTTCCTAGCAGGAAGATTAGCCATTATTTTATTCATAATTTTATATATAAAATTAAATCTGTTGTTTTATGTTAATTTTTTGTGTGAATGACAATAAAGTTTTTTTTCAAATTAATTTATGAAAAATATTACCGGGCCCCTGACAACGTTTGACTGCGTACACGTGCGGCCATTAAAGTTTGTTTGAATTGTAATGTTAAAAGGGCGTCATTACTTTTCAGTCCACCTAATAATATGACAAACAATATCTTTTATTGATATATGTTTATCCTAATTTTAACTACACAACACACATACATTTCATACATTAAAATTTTATGTTTTTTCTTTATGTAGCAAATTGAACCGGGCAGAAGGCGTCGTTCGGTAACAACTTATGCACCTTCAAATATGTCAATGGCACCTTTATTAACAGATCCAGTTAGAGTTGGACGTGGTTTTAAAGTGATTATGCTTGACGATTTGAGTGCGGTTAGTAATCAAATATTGGATAATAATATTGATTTATCATCAGCACCATTTGCAAAAGAAGTTACGAAAGAGGAGGAGAACATTTGTATGAGTAATAATGGCTTTTATGCTGCATTTTCTCTTATGTTAGGTACACTTATTTTAATGACCGTTAGTGCAGCAACATTGCACATTAAATTACAAAGAATTTATAGGTCGAAATCAATTGATACGTAGTTAAAAATTTTTTGAAATATCATTATGCAAATGATTATATGATATGATTTTAATGATTAGATCATTAAAAAGCATCAATTAAATTTTTGTTCACATTTTGTATTAATTTATAATTCAAGACAAGAGCAAGAGATTTGACTAACGTCATTAAATTAGTGTTGTTATTCGTGACAAGAAGCATATATTAGAACAGCCATACATATCACAAATGACTCAACGCCATTTTATATGGTAACTTATGATTAAATATATGCATATACCCAATAAATATTCTAATAATAAACATAGTAAATTGTATTATAATTTTTAAGTATAAACTAATGTTTCTTTATGATAATTATTATCTAAGAATAATAATACAATAAAATAAAAAATTAGATCTTAGATTAACATAAGATAAATAATAATAATAATAATAATTATTATTATAAAGAAATATTTATAACATTTTTTCTAACGTGTTAAAAAGAAATATTTGTTTATAATTATAAATATATATATAAATTATTATTGAACATTTGAATCTTTGGTAAAACGTATTACATACAAACGTTCACCCATAATTTTTCGTTTTTTAACAATGGTACCAGTCATACCTAAATGTCTGAAAGATTCTATGATATAATTTGGATTATTGTCTTTGATAACAAGTAAATAAAATACTCCAATATTTGATAATAATCTAGGAATGTATGGAAATGCTTTTTCCATAACTTCTCTACCATTTTGTCCTCCAGCCCATGTTCTATAAATTAATTCTGAAGATGTAGTTTCTTCGGTAGGGGTTACTACATATGGCGGATTGAAAATAATAATATCAAACATTTCATTGTAACGTATATTATTCAATAAATCCATTTGCACAACATTAATATCAACAACATTACTACGACCAGTTTTTTCCGTAAATTTACACGCTTCTGGATTTATATCAGTAGCTAAGTAATAACATGGAATGTTATCTTTCTTTAATTGTTTAGCTAATGTAGCAATAACAACACCGCTACCACTACCAATTTCTAAAATCATGCCTACATTCATTAATCTGATTCTTTTTAAGTCTTGTTCTAAAGTATTTATCAAAGTAAAAGTATCTTCCCGAGGTTCATAAATATGATTACGTTCTTCATAGGTAATGTTATATATGACCATTTGCATATCTGTGGTATCATCATCGGTAGTTTCAATATTGTTCGGTCCCATTGTTAAATTCAAAGAAATTACACTTACAAATTTATAATATACAAATTATTACTTATTAACACGAATAAAACAAAAAAAAAAAAGAAAAAAAAATATGATAAAAAAACTATGTGAGTAGAATATGTTTAATTTTCCGTTCCCACTTCTTTCTCTTCCACCACATGAGTTGTACTACTACTACTACTACTATATATTGAACTATGATCCAATAAAGCTTTCCTCTTTGAGGTATTTTTTTCTACAGCTTGATGAAGCTTATTTATTCGTTCTTGAGTAACTTGCAAAATGTTACTTACTACGGTTATCTTTTGTTTAGCATTAATTAACTTCTTAACGTAAGAATCAGTCTCGAATGGACATTGAAGTGCTTCGTTAATTTTATTTAATACGTCTGACAATGATTCAATACGTTGCTTCAATTCTATTTGGCAGATTCTACAAAAGAGTTAAATATTACTCTTAAGATAATAGATAAGTTAATAGATAATATTTTTTACTCTTATAACAAATTATCCCAAAATATTATTTCAAGTGTTTAACCAAAAATTTTTATAGGTTATAAAAATTAAAAAATATATATATATATATATATATATATATATATATATATATTAATTATAAATCAAATGAATAATACCTAGTAGCACGAATTCTTTCGTCCAGTTGATCAACCGTAGGTTTTAATAAACTCATTAAACCTTCCGTTAGTGCGTCTCGAGTTGGATTTTCACAAAAGTCTTCAATTTTGTCATCTATCGAAGTATTATCGCTGGTCGTATCTATGTCCATAGCTGGGGGCGTTGATTCCTCTGTTGACATAACTTTATTTTTACTGAAAATGTATAAATAATAAATTATTTAAATTTTTATCAATAATTTTTATTATGTAATATAATATTATTAATAATTATTATACCAATGATATTAATATTTCATAGAAGAAAATTTTAATCAAAGTTTAATTCTTCTGCTCCTTTAGATGACTTGCCAGCCATTGGAGATATTTGGTGGCAGATTTGGTAACTACAAACGCGCATATATTAAACATTAAGAAACATGAATAATTTATCAATTTTTATTATCTAATATAATATTAATATTAATAATTATACTAATGATAGGAACATTTTAATAAAAATTACTTTTAATTGAGTATGAAATAATTTAACAATTTTCTCTGCTCCTGTGGCAGACTTCACACTTAGTGACTCTGGTGATGCGTTCTTCCAACATAGCAAGTTCTGCCAACTTAAGAAAAATATGATTGGCACGACTGTACAAAATTTCTACTTCACTTGTCGGCTAGATACCACGTTGTATCATAGAGATACTACACATAGAGCAGACAAGCCATCATAAAACCTGTCGGCGAAATAAAATGAGATAGAACATGGGAGGTTGATGTTGTCTCTCTCTCTAACTTGCGCTGAGCGGCGCATGCGCATTAGTCTGCTAGTTAGGTAAGGGGAGCTAGTATCGTATACATACGTGTACGTAAGCACAAGCTAATGCGCATGCGCCGGTACCGCATGAGTTAGAGAGAGACAACATCAACCTTTCGTTTTTTGCTGCTATATTCATGCAGAGACATTTCCACTTACACAATATCTCTATGGAAAAGTCACGTTATATATTTTATATAATAAATATATATTTGTTAAGTTTAACTCGTCTATATTATTTGTATTTATTAAGATACCCGATAGTTACACTCCTTTAAAAGCACTTGACATCTGGTGGCAGATTTTGTAACTACAAAAGAGAAAAAATTATCAAACTATATTCCGACCAATAGTAAATTAGCGTTTGATCACCTAGTGGAAATTTTTGGAATTTCATAAAGGACGCTTAACCTTGTTGAATAAATTTCTGTTGAAAATGCGCAAGGAGGATACGCATCAATAAAATTGTAGGCTTAATGATTAAATTGAATCTGTACAGTGCAGTTGTTGCGGTATGGCTGACATGGGCTTAAGTTTAGATGACATAATTAAAAAAACTAAACCATCAGGCATGAGAAATCGTACTGGGTAATAAATTCATCCAAAATCATTAATTAAACTTCAATTTTTATATTGTATTAATAATCAATTAACTTTCTAACCTTAAATAATGATTAATGATATCTTTGAATGAGAAAAAAAAAATCGTTTTCCTGTCTGTACCATCAGTAATATATCATATTAAAAATTCTAATTGATTATGACATATCTTAAACATTTAGATGATTAATACAAATGCTATGTTTATTTCAGAATTAAATAAACAATTATTTTGTTCACATTATTTATAAAATATGACAGATATCATGTTAATCAAAATGTTTCATTTTAAGTTTGATCAATCAATTTAAATTTGAAAAAACAAAACCTAATGTTAATGAAAATAATTAATTACAGAGCTCGTAGAGGCTTCAACAGAGGAGCTAGAGCAAACGGTTCCATAAGAGGAGGAGGAGGAGGTCGTGGTGGAGGTGGTGCTGGTGGAAATGGTGGTGGTGGAGGAGGAGGACATACGTTAACAGATGCACGATTTAAGATAATACAAAAGAATCGTGAAAAGCTTACCGATGCTAGAGACAAATTAGCTGAAATTGCTAAACAAAGTGATGCAAGATTAAAATTAGACAAACTAAGAGCATCACAGTTAAAAAGGATAGAAACTCAAGTATCTGGAATATCGAGGAAAACTGGTAGAAATGGAAGACTTTCATTGTCAACTAATAAAATTCCACCAATGATGCCACATGTAATGCCACCAAATAATTACATGCCATCACCATCAAGACCAATAGGTTATAGGACTCCTTCGTTATCCGAATCTCATTATCCTGGAGAAATGCCCATGGATTATAGTGATGGTATTATTAACTAATTCATTAACAAGTTTATAATAATTCTTAATCATATGTGTTTATATATTATTTATTAATTTATAGATTATGCAGTAGATATTATGCCATTGAGAAGAACTGTCAACAACGATTATGCTCCAACACCACCACCACCACCTCCAGTGTTCAATATTAAACCTTCATCTCCATATACGTGGGTTAAACCAGCTGGTAACAGTGTAACTAGGATTGTACCATCACGTAAATCTGATATCGATAGAGAAAGAGAAAGAATGAGAGAATACAAAATTATGTCACGTCCATTTATGGTAAGTTAATCTAAAATAATCTTTATAAATGAATCTATAATTCAAACATATATTTAATCCTTTCACTTCGGTAGTCCAGTCCACTGAAATGTTGTCACAGATGTCGGATATATACGGCGCTCGTACGTACAAGTCATTGCACGGATGCCGGATATATACGGCGTTCGAATTGAAAAGGTTAAAATATCCCTTCTGTACATTTGTAAAATAATAATTGAATATTTTTGTTATTATTATAGGGTAAAACTGTATCTCCTCCTTACAAGGAAGATTGGTCCTTTGGTACAAAATCAAGGTAATTATTATAAAATGTGTTGTGTGTGTGTGTCTTTTCTAATTTTCTTGTTTAAATGTTTCACATTGATCATTTTATTATTTTAGGACTATAATATCTGAAGATTTTATGAATACGAAATATTACGATTCGAGATGTCAAAGAGATGTTGGAATAAAGTCGCGTCTTGATTCAATGCCAAGTAAATCCAAAACTATGGATCATTTGTCACGTCCCAAAACTGGTTCCAATTCACCAAGCCAATCAACTGGATATAGAATCGTAGTATCCAACTTGCAAGCTAATGTGACACAAGAGGATATTAAAGAATTGTTTGAGGATGTCGGGGAATTACTTGTTTCTAGATTGGTACGTCCAGGTACTGCCGAAGTCATTTACAAAACATTAAAGGATGCTACCAAAGCTGTAGAAACTTATCACAATAGACAATTGGATGGTCATCCAATGAAATGTCTACTTGTCAATCCAAGACCGAAAAATAATCCAACTGGTCCAGCTGTCAGATCATTGTCGGAGTAAGTTTTTATTTGTAATTATTTGTAATTGGATAATAAAATAATAATACAAATCAATATTAATCTTAAGAGGACTTAAAAGTAATGTTACTACGCATGTCAAATTATTTCTAATGTTTTAAATAAAAAAAAAAAAAAAAAGAAAAAACTGATTGATGAGTTTTATCGTTACGGTTGTTGATTCGTTTGAATTTTGAGATTAAAAAGGTGACATTACTTTCCTGTCCACCTAATAATAATAAGAAAGAAAAAAAAATACTTTATTATCGCCATATTGTTTTTGTTGTGTTTTACAGTTCGAGACGAAGTGTTAGTTCAAGTTATGTTCAACCAAGTTTAGGAGCCGTTCATCGTGCGTTATTCGACGATTCCTAATTAAATTGAACAGAAGAAGGATATATCTTAAATCATGGAAATAAAARTAAAAATAAATTCATTTTAAATCAATTTCAATGAATATGCTATGAAGCATAATAGCATAATAATTAGTAAAAAAAAAAAAAAAATGGAAAAAAGGAAAGAAATGAAAATTACAAAAAAAAAAAAAAAGTAAAGAATCAATCCAAGGAAAAGAAAAATAATAATATTAATAATATTAATAATATTAATAATAATAATAATAATAATAATAATAGGAACAAAAATAGAAATTTCAAAATGAATCATACGTTGTTGATTGGAATTTTCTTATAGACATGGTGAATCAAAAAAAAAAAAAAAAGAATTAAAAATCATGGTTTTTGACTCAAATCAGTTCAGAATATTTCATTATTTTATAAATTCATAATTATCATTAAATTGTAGTCCAATGATCATTAATTTCTTATAAAATTGTGTATTAAAAATTTGAAATGGTATTTGTTTGGAAAGACAAAATATATATTATATTATATTAGTTATTATGCGCTATTTAATTGTATAATAAAAAACAAGAAAAAAAAGAGAAAAGAAAAAAAAAACTAAACAAAAAGAATTAATTAAATAAAAACATATGTATTGTACGTACAATCTTATCTGATCTTCTTTTTATTATTATCGTTGTTCGTTGTTCGTTGTTGTTGTGTTGTATGGTTGGCCATTTTATTTTATATTAAGTGGACCAAAAAGTAATGTCACCTTTTTAACCTCAAAATTCAAACAAATTTTTTATTATATTAATCAATAATTAAATTAATTAATCACGTTATCAAAAATCATTTTCTATCTGATATATCAAATTAATAATATCGTAGTCAAAATTTGACACGCGTAGTAGCGACCTTACTTTTTGGTCCCCCTAATATTTCACACTTAATGTTTCTTTTTTTTTTTAATTTTAATTTAAATAAAAAATAAATAATGCTTTCATTATTATTATTTTTTTTTTTTTTTGATAGCAAATTAATATCATAATCTCTTACAAAAAAAAAAAAAAAGAAAAAATAACAAAATGGGGTTGGTGGTGTTCTTGTACAAAAAAATAAATACAGTGACAATTAGAGTATAATTGAATTGCACAGAGAAAGAATTTATTAGATTCTATTACAAGACGATGGACGATGATGACGTTGATGACTGTGAATGTTATTATTATTATTATTGATGAAGATCATAATATCGTAGACCGTTTATTAATTATTGAATTATTTGAATATAAAAGCTAAACATACCGCACTTATACATGCAAGTCCTCTCTCTCTCTCTCTCTCTCTCTTTTTTTCTTTCATGCACGAAAAGATTATCTCGAAGATAATCTAATCTTCACACATCTATAAACTTTATCGTCGAAATATTATTGTATATATATATATATGTATGTGTGTATGTGTCTATTTGTTTGTTTAATAATTTTTACGATTATACAATTTGATGTTACGAATGGCACGTTAGTAATTTTTTTTAGCACTTCTGCATTATTTTTTTTTTTAGAGACACAGGATTGTTTTTGTTAATTAATTAATTTCATTAGAAATAATAATAATAATAATTCGAGCGTAAAAAAAAAATTTCATCTTCCTTTTCATTTCACACCACGTTTTCATCCCCCACCAACAAAAGTTCATTAATAAATTATTTCAAAAGTGTAACTCTTGTGTATGTGTGTGTGTATTCTGTAAGTCCATGTATGTGTGCGTTAATGTCGGCAGGGGAGATTTTGGTGAGAACTTTCCAAACAAAAAAATACGAAACCTTTACAAAAAAAATTAGGCAATATAAATACAAAATATACTTAAAATTAATACAAACCGCTTGTGTTTTCTTATATTTTTTCTTGTTTAAATCTAAATTGGACAGAACTATATATTATATTACTTAATCTCAATCGAAATATATATATTTACAAAATGGTACCTATATTTAATATAATATAATATAATAATTATTAAAAAAGAGAGTTTTGTTTGTTTGTTTGTTTTTTCTTTTCTTTCAATACTGTTACCATTACACAATGTGGAAAATAAATTAAAATTCTCTTTGAATACGCTCCATTTAATTATATCTAAACTTAATGAACCTTTGAACATAATCTCACTTGGTTTATTATTATTATTATTATTATTATTATTATTATTATTAATATTATTATTATTATTATTATTATTATATAATATATGGAAAAAGAAATGTCACTTTTTTTAAATCACTTCTTTAAACCATTATTTTCTCTTAATTAATTAATTATATTATTTAATTTACTTTTTGTGTGTTTGTGTGTTTGACGAAAGATTATAATAATAATAATAATAATAATAATAATAATAATAATAATAATAATAATAATAATTTATTTAACTTCTATGATGATTCCCTTTGGACTTGTTTGGCATTCTAAGAACTTCAGCGTAAGATAATTCGAGACGTTTCAATTTAGCAACCTCTTCTGATGCTGTACTAGGTTTATATTCGCTATATTCATAGGAATGATGACTATGTTGTTCAGTAATATTACGATTAACGAAAATTTGAGATTTCCTAATTGGATTTGGTGATTCTCGCGTTTTCAAATGATGATTATAAGTTGATGTATTATTCCAAACATTAGTAGTACTACCATCCTGTTCAGCTGGTTTCAATGCTCTGAACCTTCTTCTACCACCGCTGTTTGATTTGGTTTGTACGAATGTTGGATTGGTCGTTGACACTACGTTTGGTGTTGTAGGACGTTCATGATTGTTAAGTGTTAATTTTCTAGCAGCATTTTTCTTAGCTGACGATGATCTGCTCTTTTTAACATGTACGTTAACGCTGATGTAATCGAGTTTAGTTGCGTGTCTAGTTGTTTCTAATGATACTTTATCGTTAACCTTAACAATATCTGTTTGCGAATGATCATTTTTAGGTGTTTCTTTTTTCAAAGTTGATTCTTTCGATGACAATGGTGTTTGTTGCATTTTGTAAGGTGGTTCTGATACTACGGAAGAAATGACAGATGACATGACACTTTGATTATCGTCCGTTGTTTCACTAGGTTGATCATCCTGTCCAATACTTATTATACTATCATTAAGATTATCTTTATTAACGTTGTAAATAATTTGACCATTGTTACCAACGTTGTTACTACCGTTATTGCTGCTGCTGGTGTTATTAGTTTGATCATCCAACAAGGGTAACTTTTCACCTTCATCCTTAGCTTCAGCTGCACGTTTCAATACACCAAATATCTCGCTAAATATTTGCCTGTATTCAGGTGTCTTTCTAAATCTACTTTCAAATGGACTGTTGTCATCGTAAATGCTAAATTTGCAATCCTCCCCGTCAGCAATTGAACATAGAAATGAACCTGGTCTACCATCAGTTTGAGTTGCTTTATTACTAGTTTCATCTGCAAAACCTGACGACGAAGTTTCGGCTTCGGAAAAGTCTGTTGGTGTTGCGGAAAATGTTTTTTTATTATTGTTATCACCCTTTCCAGGCTTACCATTACTACTGTTAGTGTTACCACCATTACTAGTACTACTACCAACAATACTACCATTGCTAATACCGTTGTTGATGGTGTTGTTGCTGTTACCGATCAATGATGATTTCATTTCAACAACTTCTTGCTGTTGTAAGTCGTTGTCATCGACAACTGATGGATTTTGGAAACAATTGTATTCACCAGACATCTCCAGTTCTTCTTGCAATGACATGACACCACCTCCCATCATTGGTGGTGGTAGACTGTTCTTCCTACGTGGTGCTGATAATCTCTGGACTTCTAACAATGCTTGATACTTTTCCACCAATTCTCTGTAAGGGTTGTTGTTGTTGCTGTTGCTGTTGTTTACCACCACCACCGCCTCGTTCATCACCTCTGTCTTCTTGTCGCATGTCTCCTGCGGAAACAAAATGGGGGTTTTTTTTTCTTCGTATGTACGCGTGAGATGATTTAAAAAATAAAAATAAATATGATAATAATTAACAAAAAAAAAAAAAAGGAGAGAAAAAAATATGAAATAAATATTACAAAATAATTATGAATATTAAATAACAGTTTGGGAGTAATAAATGAAGAAGTGTTACTTTTTTTTGTGTGTTTTATATATAAAAAAATAAAAGAGAATATAAAGTAGAATATTTTTAATATTATTGTTATTTATATTCCTCTCGTTGATTATTCCTTTTTTTTTTATTTTTTTATTTTTATATATATTATGTACTATTTATGATTTATATTGTATTGACAAATATTCATTATTGAATTAAAAATTTGTAATTTATAACAATTAAATATTTAAATTTATTATTTTATATTTTTAAATATTTGTAAAAATATGTAATTATTTTTTTTAAAATATACTTAAAATATATTTATTATATTTAAAATATATTAAAAAAAAAAAAACTATATTTAAAATACATTTAAAAAAACTATATTTAAGATATTAAAATTTATATTTAAAATATATTTAAAAATAATTTAATAATAATAATTAAATTAAAATTAAAAATAATATTAAAATTTATATTTAAAATATACTTAAAAAAAAAAAAAAAACTATATTTAAAATATTAAAATTTATATTCAAAAATATATTTAATAAATATAATAATAAATGTAGTATTTAATAATATTTAATAAATAAAATATTAAAATATAATTTAAAATATATTTAAAAATTATATTTTAAAATATTAAAATATTAAAAAAATATATATATATAAAAATATTTATATGTATATAAAAAAAAATAATTAAATATTTTTTTTTGTTTTTTTTTGTTGTTTTTTTTTTTTTATTTGTTTTCCAATATTGAATTAATTTAATGTGTTAATTGTTTTTATTTTTTAGTTAAAAAACAAATGAATAATAAAAATTATCAACGGAAATGAACGAGAATTGGAAAGGCTTAGGATACCGGCCAGATTTATAGGATATTAAAAAAATACAATATGCATCTTTTCCAAAAATATATATTTTATTTAAGATCATATAAATCTGGCACTCATACATTGTACAAGATATGTTTTTGTTTGTTTACTATCTATCTATTTTTTTTTTTTTTTGTTCTTTCTATCTTTCTTTCTTAAAAACCACACACGAAGTCGACTAGACAGGCGTACCAATCAAAATTACTTTTTACATTTAAATATCATGCTAAAGAAATCAATTTACTAAACAAAATTACTAAAGAAAAAGCGCTTATAACAAATTAAATATATATATATATATATTTTTTAAAATCCTAATTTAAAAAGTAACGTTTAAATCTAAACGTAAAATCCCCAAATAATTAAAAATCTTTTGTGTGTGTGTTTTTTTTAAAAATAATTTCTTGTGCACGCGTGTTAAAATTAATTAAATATTAATTAAAATCATAAAAATATTAATTAAATTAATTAATAATAATAATAATAGTTTGAAATAATTCATATTTGAAACTTAATAAATTAAAACTTATTTGGTTAATATTTTATATAATGTGATGCATAGCAGTCTTTTCATTCTCTTTGGAAATAATAATTTATAAATAATTATATGTGTGTTAATAAAAAGAAAAGAAAATAAAAAACAAAAGACAAAAACAAAGAATTAGAAAAATTAATTTGAAATAAAAGCAAACATAAAGAATTGAAAATTCCCTTCTTCGTTAAAAAAAAATAATCTCTTGCAACGCAATCAATATAAATATTATTTACACAATAAATTATTTACTTATACGTATATATATATATATATATTTATATGTATTAGTTTTTTTTTTTTTTTTATAAAAATCTTTCTTTTCTCTCTCTCTCTCTCTCTCTCTCTCCCTCTCTCTCTCTCTCTCCACGATATCCAATTTCAATTCAATGGAAATTGATTTATAAATTATTTACAAAAATACAAATTTCTATATATATATATATATGTATATACAAATACGTGTACGTGTTTGTGTCTTTGTAATTATGTGTATGTCAATTAAATTTGTCACTTTATATTACCGTTATATAATAAAAATCTTAATTATTATTCATGATATTAATTAATTATTATAATTATATCATTTAACCGAATGTTAATTATCAAAAATAATCTTAAATATTCATTTTTGAAAACAAATATTTACGCTTTGGCATAAGTAACGATAGTGTTTAAATTAAATAAAAATATATATATATATATAAATAAAAAGAAATAAATTAACAAATGTTTGCAATCGATAATTCGATTAAAAATTTGTACCACGAAAAAAAAAAAGAACAATTATAAAACGAAAAATGAAAACAGTTTAATAAGAATATTTTTCTTCATAAATTTTTACGTAATCTCTTTCATTACTTTTTAATTATTTAATTAAATAAAAA
>NW_015149091.1:437545-455545 GCF_001465965.1 Polistes dominula
TTATTACAAAAATTACTTAAAATTTTAATTAATGGTTGAGTAAATGTAAACTTGGTTTTATCAAATAATAAATTAATTATTAATTATTAAATTTTCTATCCTGTTTTTTTATTTTTATTTATTTAATTACAAAACTATCTTTTTATTTTTATATCAAGATAATATTTTATATGTATATGTGTGTTATGTCAAATTTATGGTTTAAATTAGAATTTTTGAAAATATAGGTCAAGACAATTTAAGTAAAATAAAAAAATTTTTATAAACAAAATGATAGAAAATTAATTTAAATTTAGTATAACAATATTTTGTCTATACTTCAAATTTTATTTGAAGATAGTGAAAGAGAAGATAGAATAAGGTTTATACCCAGTGTCGTGAAAATAGTTTCTCGGGTAATTAAGGTCGATAAATGGGAAAGTTTGATAGATTATACTAATATTTTTTCTATTTATATTACAAATATATGCATAAATAATTTAATAAATTATTATATTTATTATTAAATATGTTTCTTTAGTTTAAACGTTATAGAATTTAATTGTGTTAATTTAAGTTGTATTAATATAATTTTATTTTTATAATATATGATTGCACACATAGATAGTTGATTTTATTTAAAAAAAAAAAAAAAAAATTCTATGAAAACGAGAATGTATGAAACTACGAGAAAGAGATGGAATATATTCTGATATCAGTGCAAAGTTATCGATCCGTCTCGGATGCTGCGTCTCGAAACAATGTTCCCCTCCTACACCCACACATACTCCCACACATACACTTAAACTAAATCTCGTGTGTTCTATAAAATCTACAAGCTTCGAACAATATAATACACACATATGTAATAAATGTATATATCTGATGAAAAGTTAAATGAAAAAGAATCAACACAAAAGGAAATAAAAGTTCTGATAAAATGAATCTCCGATAAGTATTAATAGAAATTTTTATAATTTTTCTTCTTGACATACCAATCGATATATGTACATTTTATTCTACGTATAATAAATTACAATGCAAATATTAAATATTTATAATTCATAATATAAGTACAATTACTTTTGTAATTAACTATAACTATTAATTATATATAATATCAAATATATATATAAAAAAAAATAAATATTAATAATGTACATCAATGTATATTAGTGTACATCAATGTACATCGGTGTATATTAATGTACTAAATCAAAAAAATTAATGATATTAATTAGAATAAAATATAATAATATAATAAAATGTGTAATATCGAATATATACATATAGGAAAATAAATATTAATAATATCTATAAATAAAAATATATATAATAAAAATAAATGTTAAATCATTTATATCAATTATAAAAAAATAAATTATTAATAATGTACATCAATGTATATTAGTGTACATCAATGTACATCATTATACATTAATGTACTACATCAAAAAAAAATAAATGATATTAATTAGAATAAAATATAATAATATAATAAAATGTGTAATATCGAGTATATAAAAAAATAAATATTTTAATAATATTATATATAAATAAAATAATTTAATCATTAATATTATTTATAAAAAAAAATAAATTATTAATAATGTACATGGGTGTACAATTCAAGTACATTAAAATATACTACATAAAATAAAAGATAATAATAATTTAATGATATTAATAATAATCAAATAAATATTACTTTCCTACAAGTTCAATATACTTTCATTACTTTCATAGATATAATTTACGAAGTATAGTTCATTAACGATATCGTTTATAGACCAAAAAAAAAAAAAAACAAAATATATTTTAAATGGTATAACACATAAAACACGCGTTTATACGATCATCTAACATACAATTTTAATCTCCACTTTCTATCGAGAGTATCTAACCTTGAAAGATCTAATCGTTAAACAGTCACTAATAAAACTATAACGTAATCTTCCACGAGATTATGGTAACGTCATTATCTTTTTTTTATTTTTTTTTATTTTTTTTTTTTTTTAAATCAATTTAAACTTTGCGAAATATTCGTTTGTAATAATTCACATAAATCTGAAGAATGATTATACTATATTTATCACTAACATAAAAGCTCTTAACGTTTCTTAAAATGACTGCTCGTTGATCTTCGTAATCACCGAGTTCAAGAGTCAACGATTGATTGATAATAATTCTTCAAGGACAACAACGTATTATATATTTATAATGTTCTCGTGGAAAAATCCAATAATTTCTTTCAATCATTTTATACTTCGTTACAAAATATATAATTATATATTCATTTATATACATGTGGTGTTTATGTGTGTGTGTGTGTGTGTAATTTCGTTGATTACGTCATACGAAAAAATAAATCTTCTGAACTTGATCGTTGATCTTCAATTACGTAAAAAAACATATCATCTTTGATCATGTAATTGTGTTTATTGTTATTATAATAATAAATAAATTATTTATTTTTTAAATAAAATATATTAATGCAATTCTATATTTAAATTATGTAATATTAAAAAAAAAAAAAACCATAAAAATTGTTTACCTTGTGATTTTTATTAATTTGTTAATCATTGACAAAATTATTTGCTTAAAAGTTGTACAAACTTGTTTGAACTTTTATTAATACAAACATAAAATAATAATTAATTTAAATAATTAAAAAATATAATACGATGCTATATATATAAGAATAATTTTATCAAACAATATTATTATTAAATAATTTAATTGAACAAAATAATTATTTCATTTCAAATAATTTAATGTTGTGTTTGTGTTTTGTTCAATTTTATTGTATAATAATTTCCAAATTGTATTATACGTCTGTTTACCTTGACAAGATGATAACGAATGATAAATAAAATATTGAACGATCAAATTCATGTCACCCTTTCACCCTTTCACCCTTCACCCTTCACCCTACACCCTACACCCTACACCCTTTAATTTTTTCTACAACGAAAATCAGATATAAAAGTCGTAGTTTATGTTTTCCAAAAGATTAGAAACGAGGATAGAAGAGAGAGAGAGAGAGAGAGAGGAGAAGAAAGAGAAAGAGAGAAATAGAAAGGGTAAGGGAGTAAAGGGAGAAGGTTCCCCCCCCCCCTTTTGCAAAGGAAGCATCATCGATCGAGTTCTCTTCTCTTGTCAGCGAGAATTTAGCTCCACCTCTCACTAAAAACGAACATCTTACTCCTATTTTCTTCTAAATTAATTGTCTGTTTTTTGGTTTATAATATTGCAGTTGTTGTTAATAATAATAATAATAATAATAATAATAATAATAATAAGTAATTTGATTTATTTCTTAGAATTATTAATCATAAAATGTGGTTTTGTGGTTAATAATAAGGACGTTGATTCAATTTCGAGAAATTGGAAAGTTCTGTGTCTGATTTTTCTCATAGAAATCTTTCAATGTTCATTTGTTTATCTGTCATTTATTTTTATTTTTTTTAAATTATTTATAAGACCTACCACCCTTCCTTTTTTTTTTTTTATTTTTTGATAAATGTACCACCATCATTTTTGGATGGACCACGATTATTTAATTAATGATATATAAAATTACACATTTGATATGATGTTGTAAATTAAATTAAATTGCAAACTATATTTGTTTTTATAATAGAATATTTTAAATAAATATTATATTATAAAATAAATTTCATAATACAATTGCAATAAATGAAGGAAATAATCCTATTGCAACAGAAAGAAAAAAATTATAATAACATTACACACAAAGTATCAATAATAATAAAAATCTAAATTTCATCTTTAACAAATTCTTTTCTACTATAAAAAAAAAAAGAAAAGAATCCCATTGATCTAAAAGATAAATAAAAAAATAAAAAAAACCCCTATAACCAAACCGAGAACACAATTCGACGATTTAAAAATCCTCGAACATAAAACATCAAATGTTTTAATACGAACGCGTAAACATTAAACGAAAGAAAAAAATTCAAAACCTAAGAAGAAGAAGAAGAAGAAGCATAAAAAATACTCAACAAGATAATATTATAATATTACAACAATAATAATAATAATAATTATTAAAAATTTACCCTGAAGCATGTTGTTATCAGCTTCCTCATCCGCCAAGCAGCGAATGCTGCCGATGCTGGAAGACAGGAGACTCATCTTCTTTTCTTTATTAAATCTCGCGTTTAAATTGTGACTCAAAAATTGGTCCTTCGAGATTTCAAAGATTTCAAAGATTTCAAAAATTTCAAAAATTTCAAGATGGAAGAAGAGAAAAATTGTCCCCAAACAAAAAACAACAACAACAAAAAATAATCAAACAAAAGTGAAAAATCGAAAGATGAACATCAAAAAGTATCCCCCGAGAAAACAAAAAGAATAAGAAAGGATTAATATTAATATTAATAATAACAATAATAATAATATTTAATAAAATAAATAAATAAATAAATGGCAGGCGATTGGCCCGAGAAACGGTCAAGAACGTTGCGCGAACCAATCGCCTTGCTTTCCTGAATCCTACGAAAGGCGTCCGTCCATCGGCACTGAACACGGCCTTAAACTTTCGCCCAACCAACAAAAAAATGCTCCTTATATATATATATATATATATATGTGTTTGTGTGTGTGTATGTGTGTGCGTGTAAGTGTTTGACTCGAGCAGGTGTTTGTTTATGCAGTTGTATGTTTTAATAGTACAAATGTATGCTGCATGTATTTGACAGCAGGTGCATGTGTGATGTGTGTGTGTTATAGGTGTGTGTGTGTGTGTGTTTGTGTGAATGTATATATATATATATATATATAATACTCTGGATCGATTGGTTGTTTCCTCGAGACCAGAAGGTTAAAGCTTCTCTGCTTTTAACTCTCAATCTCGTTTTTTTTTTAATTAAAAAAAAAAAAAATATTAAAAATAGAAATCTCTCTCAGAGAACAAAATAAAAGAGAGAGAGAGAGAGAGAGAGAGAGATAGAAAATATGCAATGGCGTCACCGAAGCCGGTCGTCCTTCGTCTCTTCAATTTTTATTTTATTTATTATTATTATTATTATTACTATTATTATATTGTCCCTTTCTTTAAAAAAAAAAAATCGAACACAAAAAAATCAAATTTTGTTTCTATACTTTTACTTCTATCCTCTTAACCCCCTACGCGTATAAATAAATAAATAAATAAATAAATAAATAAATAAATAAATAAATAATAAATTTATAAAATATCAGTCTTCCTCTTCCTCCTCTTCCTCTTCCTCTTCTTCCTCTTCCTCTTCCTCTTCCTCTTCCTGTTCCTCTTCTTTCTTCTTCTTCTTCTTCTTCTTATCTTGAGTAAACTTAGAACAATATTTTCTTTTTTATTTCTTTCTCACTAATTTTGATTACACTTATTGGTTCCTCTTTCTCTGTCTCTCTTTCTCTTCTTATTTGACAGAAGTTCTTTTTATTATTATTATTATTATTATTATTCTTGTTCTTGTTGAATAATCTTCCTGTCTCACCAGCACCGCGGATACGTCGCGAAAGACGCGCCGACAATGACGATGATCGTCTACCTCACCCTCCCACCCCCTTCGATCTGGTCCTCCTCACGAAGAAGACGCGCGCGCACGCGTATCTCTCTTTCTCTTTCTCTCTCTTTCTCTCTCGGTTTCTCTCTTTTTTTCTGTCTCACGTTGAGAAATCGATACTGCCCAGGTCTTTGCTACCGTGCGCGCGCGCAAAACTTACAAAGAGAGAGACAGAAATACACACACACACACACATTTATTAATATGTGTACCATAGATATACATATATGTATATGTATATATATGACACTTTGCTGTTTTCCTGGCTGGTTGGTTGGTTGGTTGGTTGGTTGGTTGGCTGGCTAGCTGGCTGGTCCCAAAGATCAGACACGCAGGCGCGTGCATGCGACACCACCACACCTGTCAGACGACGACGACGACGACGACGACGACGACGACGACAATTAACTATAACACGTGCTTATTTTATATTTTTTATTATCTTTTATTTTACGTATTGATAACGTTGATATTTCATTGATTTATTTTGATTTATTTTGATTTATTAATTAGATCAAATTTAATTATTTATTTATAAAGTATCCTTTATGTTTAACTTTTGTATATATGGTGTGTTGGTGTGTATGTATTTTTTATTTATTAATTACTATTTTATTTTTATACTTAATCTTTGTATATTCTTATTCATGTATTTATATGTATATATATGTGTACGTAAATGTATTTTTTATATTTTTGTTTGTTAATAGTATAGAATATTGTTTACAGATAAGAATTTTAGAGTACTAAGTTTTATGATTATTTTTTGTCAATTTTTATTTCTATATTTATCTATGTATGTAAATGTATGTTAATGTATTTTTTATATGTCTGTTTTTTATTAATATAGAAGGTTATTTACAGATACACGCATTAGATTATTTATTTTATGATTCTTTTTTAACAATTTTCATTTCTGTATTTATTTATGTACGTAAATGTATTTTTTATATATTTTTTTCTTAGTATAGAAGATTATTTACAGGTTCACGCTATATTTATATATTTATATATTTATATATAGTATGTAACTGTATTTTTTATATTTTTGTTTTTTACAATTAGTATAGAATATTATTTACAGGTACACATTTTAAAGTATTTATTTTATTGTAATTCTTTTATCAATTTTTATTACTGTATTTATCTATGTACGTAAATGTATTTTTTAAATATTTGTTTCTTAGTATAGAAGATTATTTACAGGTTCACGCTATATTTATATATTTATATATGATATGTAACTGTATTTTTTATAGTTTTGTTTCTTACAATTAGTATAGAATATTATTTACAGGTACACATTTTAAAGTATTTATTTTATCATAATTTTTTTATCAATTTTTATTACTGTATTTATCTATGTATATAAAAAAAAATGTATTTTTTATATTTTCATTTCTTACAATTAGTATAGAAGATTATTTACAGATACACATGTTAGAATATACTTTTGTTTTTTTTTTGTATGATTAATTAATAAACTTCGTTTTAATTTAATATATTATTATTATTATTATTATTATTATTATTTTATAATTTAAAGTTTTGTCCTTTTGTTTTATGTTTATTTATCACTGATATAGTTAAAAAAAATTTTTCAATACAATCAAATCGAATGAAAATAATAGGCGTCGTAATATTTTCATCGACCACTTTGCGTCACGAAGACAACGTGAGGTATGGTATGGCGTGTGAGATCGTGCTCGCGATTTCTAACGAGGGCGCCACTCGTCGCATTGCAATGTGCATCATGTATATGTATGCGTCTCTTATATATGTATGTATTTGTTAATACGTATATATAATTTTCTTATTGTGTGTATCTTATATTATGTTTATATGTGTATTATGGTTATATCGTTATGAAGCCTTATGCTTGCTAGCAGACGGAAACGAGCCACGACGATGACTCACGATCGGTAAACGGAAAGGAAGTTTAGTAACATGTTGATTCCCTTTTTTTTTTTTTTTTTTTTAATCTTTTTTTTTGTTCTTTGAATTAATAAAAAACAGGAAATATCGGAAATATTTTCAATAAAATTATTTGTATTTTTATAGTGGTAGTTATGTTGATTAATTTAAATTATTTCTACGTGAAATAGTTTGATTTAAATAATGATAATAAAAAGATTATTTAAATAATCATTATATCACTAAAATACAACAATTTTTTTTTAAATATTTTAGATATATATATATATATCGATTCATTTTTTTTTTTTAAAACAAATCTATTGAGATTTACACGATGTTGGTATTTTTAAAAAAATAATCAATGTATTGTGTAATTGTATATTGATTATTTAAAATAATTTAAATTTATGTACATATATTAATTGAAATGATTTTGAAAAATGTAAACTATTTATATGTAATTTATATGACGTTGATATTCCTGTAAAAATCAATTAAATGAATTTCTAAATTTATTGCTGATTTGTTTAAAATGAATTTTGTGAAAATATATTATATTATGCAAATATTATTAATGATAATTTGTAAACGATATCATTTAAATATATATTTATATAATTCCATTTATAAATAATTAATATTATCATTAAGATAAGATTTGTAATAATTCATATAATGATCTCTAAATGTTATAATAATTAAATTAAAAATTATTATATTTATTATTTATATATATATATACAAATGTACTATATTATGTGAATACTATTTGAAATACTATAAAAGTTAAATATAATTTAGCTATATCGATTTATAGCTAATCGATATACGTTTTTAAAATAAATTTTAATCAATCAACGGTTCAACAAAAAATTTGACTAATATTCAAAAATTAAAACGTAAAAAAAAAAAAACATACACATGAATGTAAAAAGTCAAACGCAAAAACAAGTTTTTCTACGTGTAAAAAAATTGATTCACAAAGTAGTGAATTTTAAAATGAAATGATAAAAAATGAAAAAAAAAAAAATAAATAAATTAATAAAACATGAACAGAACAAACAAATAGAAGAACAAGAACAGAAAGAAGAAGAAGAAAAAGAAGAAGAAGAAGAAGGAAAAGAAAAAGAATGCGTTTTCGCAATGAATTACTAATTCATCCACGTGTGTTTTCAATCGTCTACAAAAAAATGTCTTCGTATCCAGCCTTTCCCTGAGAATACACACACGTACATGTCGTTGTTGTTCGTATTCGTATTACATCGTGTTATTTACTGTCGTAACAGATGATGTAAGAACATAAAACCATTGTGTGTCACATTTTAATCGTTCACCAAGATACGAAGGTCGATACAAGTTCCCCCCTCCCCCCCCCCAAAAAAAAATATATAAAATAAAAAATAAAGAATAAAATAATATTAAAATTAATATTTAAAAATATATATATATATATAAATATTAAATATAAATATAAAAAAATGAAATAAAAATATTATATGCAAGTATAGTAACTTATAGTAACTTATAGTAATTTTTGCAACATCTATAATTATTATGATAATAAAAAAAAAAAAACCAAAGTACAATATATATGTAAAAAAAAAAAAAAAATACCAAGATTGTATATAAAAGAAAGGTGTATATCATTTTTCATTTTATCTAACGCGTTATACAGGAAACGTGCATACCGTTGCTCACCATGAGAGAGAGAGAAACACCATACATTTTATTTCCACTTTGATAAACTACAAAGTGTATCTACGAGGTATCGTTTACGGCGTTAAGTGTCTCCTATTAAATAACTCGTATGACTTGAAAGGTAAGCTTGCCTTGTGCAAATACCGTATGCACTATGCATCCTATATGACTACAGTAGTATCGTCTTGGTAACTAGTTGCACAAACCCCAAGTAATATTACTAAAGTTACCATATCTTTTATTCTTCTTCCATTATATTCATTCACTTTTTCTTTTTTTTTTCTTTTTTTTTTCTTTTTCTTTTAACTGACAAAAATATTTCATTGCATATGTAATAAAGAACAAAAAAAAATAATAATTATTATAAATACGATATATTTAGATTTATATTTATGTAATTTCACTTATTAGAAATTTATTCTATTATATAATAATTAAAAATATATGTAAATATTAAAAAGAAAGTTCTCAAATAAAATAATATACAAATAAATATTAAAAAAAAGATTAAATATAAATGTTAATATTAAAAACTTAAATAAAAATATAAATATAAATATTAAAAAATTATTTAAATAAAGATATAAATATTAAAAAGAAAATTCTCACAAATAAAATAATATACAAATAAATATTTAAAAAAAATATGAAATATAAATATAAATATTAAAAACTTAAATAAAAATAAAAATATAAATATTAAAAAATTATTTAAATAAAGATATAAATATTAAAAAGAAAATTCTCACAAATAAAATAATATTAAAATAAATATTTACAAAATATGAAATATAAATATTAATATTAAAAACTTAAATAAAAATAAAAATATAAATATTAAAAATTTAAATAAAAATAAAAATATAAATATTAGAAAATTATTTAAATAAAGATATAAATATTAAAAAGAAAATTCTCACAAATAAAATAATATTAAAATAAATATTTTAAAAATATTAAATATAAATGTTAATATTAAAAACTTAAATAAAAATAAAAATATTAAAAAATTATATAAATAAAAATATAAATATTAAAAAATTATATAAATAAAAATATAAATAATAAAAAGTGTACACGTAAATTAAATGTGTCATAAATTGTCACAAATCAATGTAAAAAAAATTTGCAAATGATTGGAGAATAAAATATAATAATAGATATCTACTAGAATAAATTTATTGATAAGAAGAAGAAAAATAAAAAAAAATATTCTACGATTTTCTGCGAATCATCGTTATTTGTAGACGTTGTCATTTTAAAATGGAAATGATTAATGGTCGAATAGGTGCGATTAATGCATTACCACCTTCGTCAGCATATTTGATAAGACGTTTTTTTATTTTCGATTTAAACGTCATTCGATGTCCGGTTATCATCAACACGAGATTATTTTTTTTCTTTCTTTTTTTTCCAATTGAAGTTTCAACGACTACGACAAGAAAATGGACACACAAAAAATGTCTGTTTTCTTTTTTTTTTTCTTTGAAATTTAATTTTTATTTAACAAATTTTCAATAAATGAATTTTATCAAATTTCATATGGCAAAAGAATTTCACGTTCGCGAGAAATCAGGTTGCTAATGGAAGAATCAGGTCTTCCACGTAAGAAAATCGATCTCTTTGGGCTACTTTTCAACTTGTACATACATATACGTCTATGTGTTTGTATATATATATATATATATATATACATAAATACTTGCTAATGGTGCTTAGAGAACTGTCGTTGCTTATGCACACTTTAATCAAGCTCTAAATCTTATTCGATGCGTATAATTATGCATTTAGTTCGATTTAATTTGCAAATTAGATGAAATTAGATAAAATTATATGATTCCATTGACATTTCATATTTAATAAACCAATATTTAGATGATAATATCAACATTACTCACAAGAACACGGATTAATTTGCCTAATAAGTCAAAATTAAAATTAATCTTCTTCAGAAAAGATTAACGAATAATTTAATTGCATAAGAAAATATAAAAACTGCATAGGTTGAAAAGTTTTGAGTATAATAAAGAAACAAATTATTTTTGTTGAAATAAATTTGTATTTTTCAAAATAATCTCAAAACTTTTTTCAATTCCACCCTGGTAAATTGGATATTTTAAATTAAATATAATTAACAATCAAATAATTTGTTGTAAATAAATTTCTTCTAATGTAAACTCGAAAAAAAATTGATTATTATATTTTATTTATTTTATTTTAATTAGTTTTATTTCGAATTTATTTACAAATTAGAACAAAATAAGATAAAATTTGTGAATTTATATTTATAATTTAATTTTAAAATAATAATTTACAGTTGAAATTATATTTTTATTATTATTTTGTTGTTGTTTGTTTGTTTGTTTGTTAGGAATAAAATATTTGAGTTGAGAAAGATTATTATAGGAAGATATCCGTTATAGAATAATTTGATAAAATTTAGAAACTCTTACGGTATAGTACTATCTATCATTACATATATGTACAGTAAGAGATTTCTAAACATCTGTAAGATCTTTACGCAAGGTTAACGGTTAAAAGCAACGTACCTGCTGTCATCGCACGTCGTAAACACACCCTTATCGATGAAAATCACTAAGTAATGCACTCGACCGTAAATCTTTCGAGTATTATGGTATTATCCTATCATTTTCTATTAGAATTATCCTATTCGTCAAGCATATCACATTTTTTATTCCCATCGAACCCAATAATCACAAAATTAAATAAATACAATATTATTATTATTATATATTATATATTATTCAAATTATATTATAATTATAGTAAACGTGTATGTTAATACATTTTTTATTATTATTACTGTCAACAATTAATAGAAATTATTTTTTTGTTTTTGTATAAATTAAGATGTAATTAATTTTAGCAACAAGAGTATAGATTTTTACGTTAATGAAAAATCATTTTACTTTTTTTTTTCTTATAACAAAAAGAATTATTCTATGTAAGGCTCGAAACTTTTCAACCCATCATCCACCAATATGAAAAATCTCAATATTTATAAATAAAAACAAATGAATAAATAAATAATAATAAATTACATAATAATTTTCGATTTTTAAGTTAACGAAAAATAATATTTTACTTTTATTTTGAATAACAAAAATTAAAGTATAAAAAAAGAATTATTCTATGTAAGGCTCGAAACTTTTCAACCCATCATCTACCAATATGAAAAATCTCAATATTAATAAATAAAAACAAATGAATAAATAAATAATAATAAATTATATAATAATTTTCGATTTTTAAGTTAACGAAAAATAATATTTTACTTTTACTTTGAATAATAAAAATTAAAGTATAAAAAAAGAATTATTATATGGTAAGCTCGAAACTTTTCAACCCATCATCCACCAATATGAAAAATCTCAATATTAATAAATAAAACTAAATAAATTCTATAATAATTCTCGATACACGAAACAATATGAATTTTTCATTTCACAAAGCAAAAAAAAAAAAAAAAGAAAAGAAATTACCTTTAATAAAAACGAAAAGGAAATGACAAGAGACATATTTACTGTAACGAACAATAAAAATAAATATGATTGCAAACGGAAAGTCGATTTTCTCCGAATAAATTAGGACTTTCCATCATCAATTCTCTGCTCTTAAAAATAAGAAGAAGCAGAAGAAGAAAAAGAAGAAGAAGAAGAAGAAGAAGAAGGGTAAGTGGAGGAGAAAGAAGAAAAAAGAAGAAGAAGAAGAAGAAGAAGCTACCGGAAAAAAATGCAAAGTATTCCAGTCACGAAAGGTCAGCCGGAAAGATGATCAGTCTGCTTTGACGATGAACGTAAAAGTTTATACTACATGTATATACAAATATATATATACACGAATATTCTCTCTCTATATATATATGTATATGTGTACACACTTTGACTCAAAGCTCGTAAAGTAAAGGTAGATATTTAGATAGAAAGATATAACAGGTAATCTCGGTGACGATGTAAGAGAAGAAATCTCTGTAAACGTGACCTATCTTATAAATACGGAAGCAAAGTGAATTTTTTCGTTTTGTTATTTTTATACATGATTAATAAACTGCTAATAATCTATATAACTTATGTTAATGAGTATTAATTTTTTTTTTTTGAAAATGTTCATCATCCTTACATCATTAACTCTCTCTTTGAACAAAACAGATAATCACGTATTTTTATTTAATAATTGGTTCCAATGTTTATTCAAGTCATCCTACATTAATAATTATTATTAATATTATTTGTAATTAATTTTAAATAAAAGAAAATAAAATAAAATTAAATTACATTAAGAAATTATTATTATTATTATTATTATTTGTAGGTAAATTTTAAAAATATTCAAATAAAAATATTAAATTTTAAATAATATAAAATCAAATCAAATCAAATTAAATTAAATTTAGAAATTATTATTATTATTATTATTATTTGTAATTAAATTTTAAATAAAATAAATTAAAATAAAATTTTAAAAATATTCAAATAAAAATATTAAATTTTAAATAAAATAAAATAAAATTAAATTAAATTAAGAAATTAATATTATTATTATTTGTAATTTAATTTTAAAAATATTGAAATAAAAATATTAAATTATAAATAAAATAAAATAAAATTAAGAAATTATTAATATTATTATTTGTAATTAAATTTTAAAAATATTCAAATAAAAGTATTAAATTATAAATAAAATTAAATGAAAAAAATATGTCAAATTGAATTAATAATCATAAACAAAAAGATATTCATATTAAAACACACACACATAACTGTTATATATATATATATATTATATATAATATATTTTAATAATATAAAAAATAAATGTGTAAAAAAATATATTATATCTCGTTAATTCATCTGTTGTAATATATTAACAATTAGTAGATAATAAATCAAGTCAGAATTTGTTATTCAAACATAAACGAAGGATCTATGAAACAACACGTGCTTTCGCTTACTTACTTTAACAGTGAAAGAAATTGATCGTAGTATTGAGATAAGTATGTTTCCGATGTCTGCTAGTTATACTAATGAAACGATATGATCTATTTTTCAAATATCACAATCGATTAATTCTCTGAAAGGCCAACTTTCGAATTGGATGTTACGTTAAAATCGAAAAATCAAATGTGTGGAACAAAACCAAAAAATGGAACAATGTTCGCATTATTTACTTTTTCTTGCTCGTGGGAATTCTTCTTTCACTTTGTTAGTATCCTTGAAATCTTATGTTAGATTCTTCCACTCGGAAATGCCTATGTCAACAAATGAATTTATTGTTTTAACAATCAATCTATCACAAATTAGATTTGAGAATGCAGAAATGGGTTTTTTGCACGACTATGAAAGTGGTTAACACCAACCCCATAAACCATCCTTTTTTTTCTATCATACGACAATATTAATTTATGTTATTGGAATGTAAATTATTATTTATGGTAATTTTTATTTTTTATTATATAAATTTTTGCGTTATATAGACAAAGCTTGTTATATTATTTTTATTATATTTTTTGTGTATTATATTTGATAAAATAAATAAGATCAAAATAATAAAATAAAATATAATATTATAATTAAATTAATATAATAAAAGTATATATTATATTATAATAAAATTAAAATAAAAAAATAAATAAAATAAAATAAAAAAATATTTGTGTAAAAAATACAATATTTTATTTTAATAGGATTTTAAATAAAAAATTTGTTAAACTTTGAACCCCTTGACAAAATTTGGTTATACTAATTTAATTATATTATTTTTATTATATTTTTTTATAAAATAAATAAAATAAAAATAATTTTTGTAAAAAATACAATATTTAATTTTAATGAAGACCTTAAAAAAAAATAATTTGTAAAACTTTGAACCCCTTGAAAATCTTGTTATACTAATTCAATTTATGGAATCTAAAAAAAAAAGTTTGTAGAACTTTGAGACCCCCCATGAAGATTTAAGAAAGTAAATCAATCACTTAGAGAATGATATTTCTTATTTATGATGATCAAAAAATAACAGTAAAGATAAAAAATGAACAAAGAATAATAATAAGATCCAATGCAAAGTGAAATTAGGCTAAACTAATAATTTTGAACTTTCGACGGTAAGAATTGATGTACAGTGACGAGTGGGTGGTCATGATTATTATGAATTAATCATTCCCGAAATAGAGCATAGTTAAAATCATTCGCCTTTCTCTTTCGCCTATTCAAAAGGAAGAGTGAACAAAATAATACAAAAAAAAAAAAAAATCTGCACATCTCGATCATTGATCCTATTCATATGCAAAAGGTTTCCTTTTATCATTCTTCTTATCATATCTTATAATGATTTCTCTTATCAACATGATTGATTCATGACTTTTAGAACACCTATACACGTATACATACTTATATACAGGGTAATCTGTAACTGGTGGTACAAACGAATAGAGGTGATTCTACATGAAAAAATTGAATCGATAATATAGAATAAAAATGTTTCGTTTGAGGCTTTGTTTTCGTGAAAATCGACTTTGAATTTTTGCAAAGTACGAGTTAAAAATCACCCTGTATATTTGAAAACTTCACAAGTGATTGCTTTTGTAAGAATTAATTAAATTATGCAAATATTTTAGAAAATATTGTAAATATTGTGTTACATACATACAATTAATTAATAAACCTACACGTAGTAATTTGTGTGTAATTACTTTTATAAAAAAAATAATTAAATTATGCTAATAATTTTGAAAATATTTTTTTAATATTATGTTGTAATATTAGGAAACTGTATAAAAATAAGTGAAATAATTTAAAAGAAAAAATAAAATAAAATAAAATACTTTAACACTAGATTTACGGATGTTTTGTTCATTATTTTTTAATGACGTAATAACATTGTTTGAATAAAGGATTGAGTAAAGGAATTGAACTAATATTTACGTATATTTCATTACGTAACTAAAAACCAATAAGTTTTCAAAAAATAGTATTTAAATTTTATAAATATATAAAATAATCAAATGTTCAATGAGTCAAATTGGCTCAATTCGTAAATCTAGTGTTAACTATTAAATAATTGGCCCAATTCCTCACAGTTTTCAAATTACCACGTGTTTGTTTATTAATAAATTATACTTAACGTAATATTTAAAAAGTATTTCATTTTTTTTTTTATTTCAAAATGATTTCATCTATTTTTATTATTTTTTTTTTTTTTTTTTTTTTTTTTTGTATTGATTGATCAATACAAAATTTTGATTGATTTTGAAATGTCCTACATAAATGTACATATATGTATATGTATATATAAATATCGTAGATACAAAACTGATTTCTACATAGAATAAAATTAGATGCGACGTATAGCACACGATCAATGATTTCTTTTCCAATTAATGACTCCCTAGAGAACTAACTAACGCCAATAATATCACAAACGCAATGATAGTTATAGAACGTTCTGGGTATTTAATTTCAATGATCGATCGATCGATCGATACGAATCGAATATAAAACCAAGAGAAAATGAGAGAGCGACCTAACTATATTGAGAAATTAATTGAAAATACAGAATACACTCGACTATAAACATCTGTACTAACTAATATGGTTAGTTGTTAATGGAAAGATGAATTAATATTACCTATCTGAACTTGTAGCTCAATAAAAAAGATAATTAAAAAAAAAAACCCTAAAGATACATGAAAAGATATTGAAAAATTTAGAAATATAATTTAAAAGAAAAAAAAATAATAATTTTTTTTACTACAACAAATCTTCCCAATTATTTACCATAATATAAAAAAAAAAAAAAATTAAATTAAATAAAAAAAAATGTATAAAAATAAATGAAAATCAAAACTAGTCTTTACTAAAAGAAAAAATATTAGAATAATTAATTTTCTAAAATAATAAATTTCTATCTTAATCAAACAATTCAAATATGTTAACTTAACAGATAGATAATAGAAAAAAAAAAAAAAATAGAAAATATATTTCATTGATCTGTCTCTCTCTCTCTCTCTCTTTTTCTCTCTCACTTTTTAAGGATTATCTTTGAAACATGAAAAAGAATAGAAAGATACATGAAAGATTTAGCGTAATTGGTAGAGTTTATAAGGTGTAATTGGCATGTTGATATCGTGGTATCGATAGATAGTAAGTCCAACTACGACAAACAGAAGCAATCATTGTACAAGATACGCGAGAGTTTAGTTTCGTTAGAAATGCATTTAGAAGTGCACGCGTGATTGCAACTTTCTACTCGGTCGAGTCCTATCTCCTTTTACGTGGATACTACGAGTGTGCCCTCTTAATCGATGATGGTAAGAAAAAAAATAGAAAAAACAACAACCATCATATAAGAAAGACGTCTTCTTCTTTTCCCTTCTCTCAATGCTTAATTATTATTCGCAAAATAAAAAATAAAAAAATAAATAATTATAATATACGTCAGAAAAGTTAATTCATATTTTATCCTAACAATTTCTTTATTCAAAGTTATCTAAAAAATTGTATCAGGGTCAACGTGTAAATAAGATAAAATGTAATGTTTTATTTACTACAAATTGAGATTAAAAAAAAAAAAAATAAATTGTGATAGACTGTAAAAAAAAAAGATATTTTGATAATAACAAAATATTGTTTTGTTATCTAAATAATAAAATTGTACTGTAATATATTTTAAAATAATGTGTTATATAAATATGCAAAAATAATTCCTTTTACAGTAAAAAAAAAATGAAAATAAAATTAATATACATTTATATAACTTTAAACTTATACTAAATTATGATTTTTCAAACAACCTATAAGAAATAACTTGTTAAAAAAATATC
>NW_015149092.1:2529-24851 GCF_001465965.1 Polistes dominula
CAAAATATATAAGTTACTTACTAGTATTTGTTATAATAATTTAATAAAAAGAACGTCTAGAATTCATCCGTGTTCTCGGATTTAATTAAGAAAATTATTTTTCTTAGGTTATGACGTAATACTGTCCCACAGCAATACATCCAATTTAACTATTTTCATCCAGAATTGGCGATCACTAAATAAAGAATTTGAAACGAATTACTATAATTAAAAAATATTATTCACTTGATTATTGCATCACTAAAAGGATTTTTTTAATTAAATATTTTACACTGCACATAGCCTGTATTTACGTTATTCAAAGTACATTGACAGGTAGCCATCTTGATTTTATCCTAGTGTTGTTTTATCTTTTGTCTAGATGGCGAAACATATTCTACTAGTCGATAAGACATAGTAACATTTACTTCCGCTAGATGGCAGTCTAATTTTACTAGTCGGTACAATGAAGTAATATCTAGTACCGATAGATGGCAATACACATTTTACCAGTCTGTAATAAAATATAGATTACCTTCACACACATACACACACACACACACACACACAATATGTTTTTATTAATTGATTAAAAATAAATGCAACTCTCCAATCAATTTTTATATAATAAAAGTAAGTTTATTTTAATAGTATTTACTTCTTCTTTTAACTAAATTATTATACTTGCCTCTTAACATATTATTGTCTAGATAATTTTTAATCAGAGCAGCTGCATTCTATTCGCATAATAATTGACATGGAATTCCTTGCAAAGAAGATATTAATTTATATAAATACATACATTTTTTTTGTCAGTCAAAGAACAATAATATCTTCGATTATCGTTTATAAACTTGGTAAAAGATTTTGTACAAGAATATAGTTTCCTAATATAATGTATTTGCCACTTGTTTTCAAATTATAAATAATAAAATTGTCGAATTTGATGATGTGAATTAGAATACTTATAACAATATTTAATAGTTTCTATGGTGAGATATAATTTATTAAGTATTACACGTGTTTCTAGTATACTTCAATTCCATACAAATGAATACTTTATACAATAATTAGTTATGCATTTTTTAATAAAGCAAATAAAGATGATGATGATGATTATCATGATGATGATTATCATGATGATGATTATCATGATGATGATTATCATGATGATGATGATGATGATGATGATGATGATGATGATGATGATGTAAATAAAATTAATTGATAACATTCGTCATTGTTTGTTGAAAATAGAGTTCAGATTGCACTGCATTAAGAAACATAGGAACACTGTGTTGTTTTTGTAAATGCCGCTCGATCAGAGTACCGAGAGTCGCAGAAAAAGCAGTTTCTAGAAGATCGACTCCTTCCTCGCCAACGTGAAAAAAAAGAAAGTCATCAGGAGATTCAGCGTATTGACTGGACAACTTGTAACGTCCTTCTTTAGTTCTGTCGACTCTCCAACCAAATAATTGATAACATGCTTGTCTGTACTCTTGAGAAGACGCTTTAAACGCTTCCTTGAGACGCGCAATCTTTATTTCATGAGTTTGCTTGAGTTCATTAATTTCTATATAATATAAAATTAATAAAAAAGAAAAAAAAAGATAAATCATGTATATATATATATATATATATATAAAATGTATACGTTTAATATTTTTAATAATATATTAAATAGTATGTTCTATTGCACAACAATACACTATTTACCTTGTATTTGTAAAGTAGACACCACTGTTCCTGCGCTGCCAGTAGCGACTTTTGCTCTCAGTTCTTCCAGCTCGCGCAATAATACCTTACGCTTCTCCTCAGCTTGCTGTTCTGCTATTGCAGCAGGATTCATGGTAAAGTGTAATACCCTAGCATTACTGTTAAAATCACCTTTCAAAGCTCGATGTTCTATTTCTCCTTTTAATCTTTCAATCTCTTCCCTCAACTTATTGCATTCTTCTTTTTGGTTATTACCTTCTACAGATTCCAAATCGGTTTCTAATTTTGCAACCAAGTCCCTAATTGATCATTAAAATGATAATTATTTTAGTTACTACTACTACTATTTCATGCACTCCTATTGTATGGAACGATAGAATAATTTCAAATACCTGTATCCTTCGATAGTACGTTCTAATGAAGGAACTCTTTCAAGCATCGCATTACTACTGTCAACAGTCATTTCTTTTTCATACAAATCCAATTGCTGTCTATAACTGTCTCTTTCTCTGGTCACAAGCATCATTTTCTTTTGCAATCTGCTAACTAGTTTATTCAATTTTTCTTTTGACGATGTCGCATCTATAGCTAATTGTTTAGCTTGCTCGTAATTCCTTGACAAATTTTGGCACTCCCTTTGTGCCGCATCTAGTTTAGTTTTTAATTGACCTTCTTCTGCCATTAAAACTGCTTCTGCTTGTTGAAGTCGATGTAATTCGCGTTTCAATGCGGTAGGTCCACCATTAATTCCTATTGATTCGTACTCCGAGAGACGAAGTAATAATTCAGATTTTGTAGTTTCCAACATTGCTATCTGTTGTTCTAATTTTTCCGTATGCTCTAATCTATAAAATACATGTAGAAATATGTATTCAAGATTTAATGGAAAAAGAAATTTTAGATTTTTAATCAAATTGAATCATTAAAGATATAATTATACAAGAGTCAGCAGACCGATATACCTTTTAGTTATGCTAGCCATTTGTTCTTCTAAAAGTAATTTTCCTCTGACCGATTCCCTTAAAACTGCGATTGTTTCCTTAGCTGCATTCAATTCTTTTTCAAATTCGCTTGCTTTCGCTGCTCTTGCCACTAATTGTTTACCTTCCTCCCATAACGCTTTCTCCGACTCTAATTTTTCCATTTTAATCTTGATATTTTGAAGTTCTACATTTTGTATCTCGTAGTCCTTTTGAGATGCTCTACATTCTTTTAATTTTTCTTCCAATTGAGCTATTCTATCTTCGGCAGCTTGTAACTTCAATTGAACATCCGCTTGGGCTACATCATCCTTAGGTGGACAAGTTTTCTCTTGCACGGATGCATTTTTAAGATCCTCCAAAAGTTTTGCATTTTCATTTAATAAAGTTACAGTTTTTTGTTCTAAATTAACTTTTACCTAATTAAAAGAAAACAATTTATTAATTATTATATCATCGATGAGATCAATTAGTTAAAAAGAATAAAGAAGAAAGCAACTTAAAATGGCTTTACCTGAAATAGTTCTTTTTCTGCGACAGTTTGTGCTTCGCGTGCTTCTTGAATAGTTCTTCTAGCAACATCCAAACGCACTTCTAACTGTTTAATTGTCTGCTTTTCTTGATCTACTTGCATTTCTAAAAGATTTTTTTCTTTTTCAAATACTTCTTCCATTTGCCTACGAATTTTATGAAGTTGTTGAACTGCCGCTTCTTGATGCGATAATCTTGTTTTTAAGGAAACTACCTAGCAATATGTTCAGTTCAACGTATATATTTATTCAATTAGTATTACTACATTAGTATTAAATATATAATAATAATAATAATTACTTCTCCTTTTAATCTTCTCCATTCCCACGGACTACCAGGCACAGGATCACTTTCGCTTTTATTTAATATAGAATTACTGGCACTTGTATCATCCAGTCTTGGACGTTTTGGAGAAATACTGCATACATCGGTGCTATTAAAGATTGATGGATTACATGCTGTAGCAGATAGTCGAACGGAAACTCCACTATTTCGTCGATAACCTTCTGAGCCAGATCGAAGGTCTTTAATCATTTTAATTACACTTGTAGGATCCTTGTCATCCATCTATATGAACAATAATATATTTCTAACTGTAATAACAAATCTTTTTAATAAAGGGTACTTTTCATTATTATTTCTAACCTAGCTTTAGCACACCAAACCAATTTTAGCTAAAAACAAAATTACAATTTTAATCTCTTGCTATGTACAATTATAAAATGCACAACAATATGAATATAGAATATAATTTAACTCTATACCGTCATCTAGCGTTGCTAGCAACATAATGACTTTTCAAAATCAATATACATATACCTATTTGCTATTGCTATTAATTTTTGGAACATTTCTTTATAAAATATTATTTTCCATATTCGATAAATAATTATATTTGCGCTTTATATAGGTATACTAACCTTGATAAACGAATTTATTTAGGTTATTCGTATAAATGAATTTGCTTGAAATTCAACAGAAAAAAGAAAATACTGAAAAATAGTCTTTTATGTAGTAGTATGTACGCAGCTCAAGTGTTGTGTGTGTGTTCTCACGTGTATGTAATTATCTCTTATCTCTGTTATTTTAGAAAAGCTTTTAATGTACGTGCTTGAGCAGAGATGTCGTTTTTTTTTTCTTTTTGTTAAAAAAACAAAACAGACACACACATATTATAAATTTATTTATAAATAAAAGTTTTCTTTTCCCAAACTCGTCCAAACGACGACCAATAAGATCATCGACAGCATTGTCAGTCTAAGGGTTAGGTTTTTAGGTTAGTTTCTTATTCTTAAAAATAATATTTGACGATGCCTTGATGCAACCTTGAAACCATCTATCAAATTACAATATCAAATTATTAATAAGCAGTTAAAAATGTTACATACCTTTATTGAATGATCTTTCATGCGTATACGCCTGTAGGATTGTTTTCTTTGCCATATATCGTTGCTAAAAATATCGATAATCGATTGAAAATGTCGAGTGATCGTTTGCTTAATTATATATGTACATTTGAATGACTAAGCATGGAAATACCACAGTATACGTCCTAAATTAGTAAATTTGTACGTTTAATACGTAACAGAAGAAAAACCGAAAGAGAATCGTAAAAAATTGTTAAAGTTACATTATCAAGATTCACTCATAAATATATCTTTATATAAATATAGATATATATCAATAAGGATGAGCAAGTTACTTAGTTTATTAGTTTTGTTTGTGTTTATAAAAACAAACACGAATGCATTTACAAACATTTATGCAGAATCAAAAAGATGTCTTCCTGATGAAAATGCAGATGTTGGTAATCCTCTTTTCTTAACGCCGCTTATTGAAAGTGGAAAGATTGATGAAGCTCGAATGCAATCTATCGTTGAACACAGGGAAATGAGCTCTGTTAGTAGTTACGCAGGCTACTTAACAGTAAATAAGGAGTACGATTCTAATTTATTTTTCTGGTTCTTCCCTGCTAAGGTCAATATATATTACATTAATTTAAATAAATTAACAAGATGATATTTCTTAAATTAGAACTTTTTCTTCCATATATAGCATAATCCAAAGGATGCGCCAGTGGTATTGTGGTTAGAAGGTGGTCCAGGACTAAGTACCTTATTTAGTATTTTTATCTTACACGGACCATTTTTGATTACTTCAAACATACATCTTGCACCGCGTAATTATTCCTGGAGCAATTCTCACAATTTAATTTACATTGATAGCCCTGTTGGTACTGGTTACAGCTTCACTAAGAATGATGAAGGCTATGCCAGAAATGAAACCCAAATAGGAAAAGAAATTAATATTGCTTTAGTGCAGTTCTTTCAACTTTTTCCGGAACTTCAGAATAATGACTTTTTTGTTACTGGTGAATCTTACGCCGGAAAATATGTACCTGCTGTTTCTTATGCTATCAAAGATTACAATATTAACGCAAAAGTGAAAATAAATTTAAAAGGTTTGGCGATAGGAAATGGATATATAGATCCTGAGAATCAACTTGTATATAGCGATTATTTATATCAAATAGGTTTAATAGATATAAATCTAAAGAATTTGTTCCATCAATATGAGGAAAAAACACGTGATTTAATTAAGCAAAAGAAATATGTGGATGCTTTAGAGACGATTAACGTATTATTCTCTGGTGATCCGTCTATTTTTACAAATGCAACAGGTTTCAAATATTACTTTAATTATTTACAGACAGAGGAAACTAATGAATCACTATGGCTGTTAGAATGGGTGCAAAGAGCGGATGTTAGGCGTGCGATACATGTAGGCAATTGTACCTTTAATTTTACAAGTGAAATAGTTGAGAATTATTTGAAAACAGATATAATGCAATCTGTAGCTGTACTGGTATCAGATTTATTACAACATTATAGGGTTCTCCTTTATAATGGTCAACTTGATATTATTGTTGCATATCCGTATGTTCTTAATTTTTTGCAAAATTTAAAATGGTCTGGTGCAGAGAAATATAAAACGGTTGATCGTAAGCAGTGGCGGGTTGAAGATGAGTTGGCTGGTTATACAAAGTCTATTGATAATCTAACAGAAGTTCTTGTTCGAAATGCAGGTCATTTGGTTCCTTATGACCAACCTCGTTGGGCTCTCGATCTTATTACTCGCTTTACGCGTAACGAACAATTCTAATTAATGTGATACTTTTCACTATTTTGTTGATTTTAATAATATAATATAATATAATATAAAATAGAATTAAAAAAAAAAAAAAAAAAAAAAAAAAAATAAAAAGAGAAACAATATGTAAAGAAATGTTAAGTTTTTTGTTAAAGTTTATAAACAAGTGTAGAGGTATAGTTTCCATCAACAAATAGGTGCAACAAACTAGATTGCAAGAACTACAAGATTGTCAGGTGAATATGAGAGTGATGTACGTACTGCAATTTTCAATAATATTTAAAATAATAATAATAATAATAATAAAATTATATTATTTTATAGCTTTTTACATAAATATACTTATTTAAAAAGATTCAAAATTGACAATTGTAATCAATATTGGAGCTGTAAAAAATTGTTTCAGATTTTATAAAATGATATTTTGTAGTTTGATGTTTATATGCGCATACACATATACAAAAGGAAACATTTTCACTAATATTGTAATAAAATGTTTGAAAAATGATATATACTGCGTACATGAGTATATAGAGAATATAAATGAACACAATAAATCAATCAATTATGGAGCTAAAAATGACAGCCTTTACTGGAAGATGATTAGTCTTTAAGTTAAATCGTTCGAATAAATGCAAACTTGTAAAAATTGTAATTAATTCTTTGGGCAATACGAATACATATATTATTTAATAGCGATTAGGAATTGTTACCAATATTAATTTAACTTGATTAGTAATATGTTCTTTAATCTAAATATGGCAATAAAAATTCATCTATTATCGATATATTTTTGTGCCATCCATAATGAGGTATTCCCGGGACAGTAATAATATTCAATTTTCCCTCTTTGTCTAGAGTTTGAAGACCAATCAGGTCATCCTGATAAATAGATCTATTGCGTAATTCGACGACCGTTTCATTTTGATCATAGTATCCAAATTGACTGCTTTGCCAAGGAGTAATGACACCATCATCTGGACCGCCAATGAGTATCATACGGTTTAATTTTGCAAGGCCCGATTTGAAGACAATTTTATTGGTTTCCTCATTATTCACATATGGCAAAAATTTGCTGTACTTGAGGTATAATTCCTAATGCGATAGTAACAATCTTGATTAGATTAAATCTACATCTTATGATAAACATTAAAAACTTAACATTAAAAATGAAAGAAAGACGACAGTAAACCTGGTGGTGTGGATCATTCCAATAGTTCCCTACGCTTGTGAGCTGTCCAACTTTAGAATAAAACAATTCATAGGCTGTTTCACATACCAAGTTTGGAAAGAATAAATGTAGGAAGCGAGCTAGATTAAAATTTGATATTAATATCCCAATAGATACATCATTATTATAACTAAGATAATTTTTGATAATATTGTATATTATAATTTGCCTTACTTCCATACTGTCCTGCTTGAGGCGAACTTAACGATATAAAATTCCTTACATTATGTTGAGGAAATCTCTGTAAAATAGCTCTAGCAAGTAAACCTCCTTGACTATAGCCTATCAAATTGATTCCTTCAGGAAAAGCTGCACCTATAGATATAACATCCATTCCTATTTCTTCTACTTGACGCCACATAGGTTTCAAGCTTTCCCAACCAGCAAATCTAATAATATTATAAACCTGACTTCCAGGATGCATCTAGAACAAAATAATAACGTTTTATTGTCATATGTGTCATATGTATGTATATAACAATATGTAATATGAAAAGTGAATTATCCAATTGAGAGATAATTTAAATGATTGCGCGATGAAAAGTTTTAAAAACATTGCATAATGTCAAGAACAGCTGTTCCTGGTTAAACTATCATTTTTGCATGAGATAATCAACATAGTACAATAGCGACATCTAGATAGATATTGTTGTTTTGTAAAACTTACTTCTTCTATTCTGTTACTGATAAGTTCCATGCTATCACTGCCAGTAAGTACCCCGTGAATTACTACCACGGCGTGATACGATTTTTCTCCATTACTGCATAATATTATTATTAAAAAAGATATATTTACTAGCCAGAGATATCGTACAATCGCCATGTTTTGTTATATTAAATGACAGTTTGTGCATAAAAGTGGGATGATCATTTTTGAACTTGTAATAGCGCCAGGTTAAACGAAAAATGCGGTAGAATTGCATAACACTTATTACAGTTTTGATTTTTCTGCAGCCGATAAAACGGTGATCCTACTTATCAACGTCAGTTAATCAAACTAGCAACATTAACTGTAAAGCTATAGCGCAAGTTTCTTGGTTAAATGTTCTTATATTGTATCTTGTTTTTTTCTTTTTTTTTTTTTTCATATTATTTAATTTTTCGTACAATTAACTCTCTTCTCAAAAATAGATTTGAAAATGGTACGAAGGAATAGCGGGCGATCTTCTTTGATGAGTGAACGCTCCAACACATCGGGCGGGGGTAACATCCTTAGACATTTTTGGATCTTTGCTGAAAATATGAAACGCGAGTAACTGAATGTTATTAAATTTATACAGATTAATAATATTGTCGTATATTTAACTACGTATATCTTAATCTATTAATATATTCAAGTATATTTAATCGTATCTAATAATATGTCACAAAGGTGAATCTTTCACTAACTGCTGTGTCAGAAGCTAATCGAATTCGTGTATGTCTCTTGGAATACGAATTGAAGCGATCATTGATCGCTTTAGTTCGGCATTTAAGGGTTGAAGATGGGAGCAAAATAAGGGAAAATAAGGGAAAATAAGGGAAAATAAGAGAAAGTGTACGCGTGCGCGCGAGCACTAAAGGAATCCAATTGCATAGGGCAGTAGTGCGTAGGCGAATAGTAGCTAGTCGCACCCTAATACTTATGGGAGAGTTTGTATGGTAGGTGGGGGTGGGGCACGTGGCATTTCCCGAGCTCGCTCTGAGCACTATACATCACTTCGCTCTGACATCAACCCTCCCGCCGCTGCCACCGCCGCAGCCGCTACGGCGAACCTCATGTGCCGAAGTAACGCGACGTCGAGCGCATTGTTTCGAACGCCGTCATCCACGCGATTATCAGGCATTTGCCCCCTCGAACAACAACAACCCCTTTTCTCTCCTAATACTCGATCCTCCTTTCAGTCGCCTTTTCATGAACAGGCGAATATTATTATCAGCTATAGGTAAGAACCTTTCTCTGTCATCCCGTTATAAATAAGCGAAGTCTTTGCACGAACGCCGATAAATTTTCACACAATCAATGAATTATTTGCAAGTGGATGAAAAATTCTCTATCTAATATAAGATTTGGAAAATATCAATGAGTTTTGTTAGCCAAATTAGAACAAAGTAAAGATGAGAGGTAAAAAGCGAAATAGATAGTCGGTTAATCCAATTCCACGTTTAAACTCGACCGCTGCGAAGATGGCGAAGTTGGTGAAGATGGCGAAGATGGCGAAGATGGCGAAAAAAGCGACGGAAGTGGTTTTGTGCGCAAGACCACCCTCGTCGCTCCCTTCATGTATTTTCTTCTTTTTTAGCGTTTAATCAAGGATATTCGCGGTCGGCTGGCTTGCTATTTTAGTTCACCATGTCCTTGTCCGTACCATGGGGAGGAGAATGCGGGTGAAGAAATCTTTCTTGACCTCCCTACTTAAGAAGTCTTCCTATTTTTCTTTTCTCTACCTTTGTACGAAAGAAATTTGTAGTAATCGTAAAAAAGCAACAACTCGATTGGTCAAGTTTTTTCGGAGCTCATTCATTTCGATGCTTCTCGAGTTTGTTTTAGATAGAAATTTTCATCGCTACTGTAATAAAATGTAAAACCATATTTAGGCGTTAGTTATACTAAGTGAACTGTACATTTGTTTGTAAACGAATGAGTAGCGACGGTAATATTATACTAGCAAACATTTTGGAAAAACATCATCATTATTATCTTTTGTTTCTTGAACGATTTTTTTTTCAATCATTTAATTTCATTTAATTACATTTAAATCAAACTTGATAGTAAGTTTAGAAATAGAAAAATAATAGTTAGTTAATTTATAATTTTTCTTCGAAATAACATGTAAAGAGTAAGGGTTAAACACAATCGATAGTATCGTTCGTAGGAACGTGTTAACACATCTGTCGTTCGAGAAAAGGATCGACTAACGGAGAGTCCATTTAAGCTACTGTCGTCAGTTCTTTGGTAAGTACAAAGACGCACGATGGCAAAGACGAAGTGGGTGGTACGATGTCGTAGAAACGACCTGGAGATTAGCGTTAATTACAGACTCGAGTCGTTCCGGGGTTGGGACGGGGCGCGAGGTATTTGTCACTCGGCACTGCTACTGCTCTTGGGTTCCTCCTGTTGTTGGGCTTCAGCTCCTGCTCCAACTCCTGCTCCAACTCCTCGTTCTGAATATTAATAACCTCGACGGTCCTTCGCCAACACCCTTCCTCGCACCCTTCCTCGCACCCTTCCTCGCACCTTTTGCGACATCCGATGAATTGTGTGGCAGACGATGCTACTCATTACGTTGACTGTCTGATTTCATCGCCGTCGTCGGAAAAATTAATCGCCATTGTTACCGGCGACAATTATTTCAGAAGATTCGCTATTAAATTAGATGAAAATTTAACGAAAAAGTGCAAGCTTCTATTATAACATTGAGATTCATCATTTCGTCGAATCATTTGAGAATTATATAGAAATGATCGAGTTGAATCATCCATTGAAATAGTCTATCTTCCTATGATTCATATATGTATATACTCGTCTTGTTTCGAGTTGTCTTTCATCGTTGATAGGGGCCAAATGGTTTCACACAATCTCAGCGAACTCGGCGAGAAACATTTCAGCTCGGTAGGTTGATGGTAATAATAAAGAAGAAAGAAAAGAAAAAGAAATTCTTTTGTTCATGTAGGGAAGCGAGAGTTATTAGAGAGAGAGAGAGAGAGAGAGAGAGAGAGAGAAAGAGGAAAAACACAATAGTGTAAAATAGGGTAAAATAGTGTAAAAAGGTGAAGAATATCCCTGTATTCGGCGTCGATCAAATCGATATCATCCTCTCCAGCTCTCTCTCCAGCTCTCTCTCCAGCTCTCTCTCTCTCTCTCTTTCTCTGTCCCTCTTTTTCTCGTTCTCTTCTTTTTTTTTTTGTAGCCGATCCCTCGAACGGTGGTCCCATTTCCGCGTAAAACGCTAAGATATTCAAAGTCGGGAAATAGTTTATTCATGGCTGGCTTGGAGAATTTCGAAAGATATTGGAAGTGGCCCAGGAGAGAAAGCGAGAGAATCATGAAGAAGGAGGAGAAGAGAGGAGGTTTTGAGGAGGAGAAAGAGCGAGAGGAACGATATTGGTCGGACGGAAGTGTCCCCTCGGGGAAACGGGAAAACGGGAGGAGCGTCATCTCTCCCCCCGATCCGATAAAGCGAAAAGAGGGACCCCCTGTGGGGCATGGCCACTACTTCTGCGCCATGGCATCACGTGACATCCGAGCCCACCAATAAAATTCAAATAAACTCCACCGTGCATACTAAATTATCACATCTTCCATTACCTGACGGCCTGTGCCCATCCCTAAACGTCTTTCCATTCCATGGGAAACGTTTACCTATCGGAACTATCATATTTTTGGCTATTCGCCTCTATCTTCGATGATCGCTTCTTACTTTGTCCGACAGTAGGACGAAAGTAATACCAAAGTAATATCAATGTAATACCAAAGTAATACCAAAGTAAAGTTTAGCTAGACCGGTTCATCTCGCTCTGTTCCATCTGTATCCTATCCTATCGAAATTCGTATTTACAATATCAAATGTCATTTTTCAAATTTTACGGGTACAAAATTTAACGCGTTACCTCAATTATGCACGACTGATCGATCACTTTACTAAGAAAATCTTAGTTTTATGGTCTACGGTTAATAGATTTGATGATCCACCGAATGATTTCATTTGATTTATCAACGTGTTCCGTGCTTGGAACGTATAAATTTAATGCAGTACGTCAATCGCGCGGATACTAAGCGAATAGACTTGCATGGACTATGATTATTTTAACAAGCAGAGCTTCTCATTTTATCCTTTCTTTCTTTCTTTTTGTTCTTAATTAAATTCTTTATTAAAATCTCTAAAGAGAGAGAGAGAGAGAGAGAGAGAGAAGCGACTCGAGAAAGAAGATTCAAATAAGTAATCGTAAAGATAATCGAACATTGCATTATTATTCTTGGTGTTTCGATTCGAAATGCAAACGGTAGCTAACTACTTGTTCGTGAGGGTCCACCGGCAGTGGCAATGATGGAAGGGAGCAGCCGGAGATCAGGTGTCCTTTCCCAGGAACGCCCCAGATTTCAACATTACTCAACGAGGATCAACCTGCCAGAAGAGAGCCCATTGTTCGCTCTTACGCCTCTGGGTTTTCTTCCGCATCGAAGAGTACGCCCGCCGTGCCGCGTCGTTCCGGTTTGCCCATTCTTGCCTATGATGCTGAACATTTTTTCTTCTGGCACGTCCATCGTCGTCCTCGTTAAGAGTAGCGCGCGCGCGTCCTTACTATATTTTTCCCACCAAATTTTAATATAGAAAATCTGTAGGAAACACTAAATTTATCCTTACCTATGCCTAAGCCTATATGTAATTAAATTAGATTACACGTACCAAGTGTCATTCAGTTTGGAAACGTTCAAACTGAAATTCAAAGCAAAAAGAGAGAAAAAAAGGAAAATGAAAAACTTTCTTTTTTTTTTCCTTTTTTTTCCTTTTTTATTTCTTTTTTTTTCTTTTTTCTTTTTTTTTTTTTACTTACATCTGAAAGAACGGAGTTTCTAATTTAAGTCTCATGAATATTGAAGCTTGCTGGACTTTTCATTGGAGTAAACGGCTTAAGGCAGAGAAGAGAATCGTCTAAACCTCCGAACGAAGTTGCCAGCATGTAAAACAATTAGTAGCTCGACCGTGCCCTCTTCCCCTTCTCCTTCTCCACCTTCCATCCCTACCACCCTTTCCTATCAGCTTGTCTACGCCCCGACTATTAGTATAATCGCTGGAGGCTACGACCCTTAGCTACCCTCGAATGATTCGCTTTAATTCTTATAGAGTTTAAGCGAGCCTTACCTCACCCCTCCTCTTTTCTATTCATTCTGTACCTTTGGCGATTGCGCCTCTTTCCTTAAAATCATAATAAAAGAATATATATCAAATATAATACATATCCCTCTCTTGATATTGTAGTTACTAATAGTACACTGGCAATAGAGAGTTTTTAAAAAATTTTCTGTTACTTCTTCTGTTGATGTATCGTTACATGTCATTAGTTAGAAATATGTATATCAAAACAGACGTTTGTTATGGACCAATGGAAAAGAGAACGACGATATAGTTTTATATTAGTCATGTTTTTCAATGAATCGTTATTAAATGTAATACCGTCTCGCATCGTTTGCGCGACTAATTGATTTCGGTGACGAGATAGAGGGGTAGTAGATGATGTGAATCGAAGCAACGACCGTATCGGGGATTGCGATATCAACGGGATATCCCTTTGCAGTATGGATGCACCAGATTTCACACTTGTTCGTTCACCGTTGATATGTAGGTACTGTAAGGAATACGAGGTCTTCATCACGAAACATCCGTTCCGAAACGGATTATTCTTCGTCTTAGTAGAACGTAGCCATATAATAATTTTAACATATTTCTAACAAATCGTGCTTACGATGAGATATATTTTATTTAATTTGAATAAATGCAAATGCACGTTTGTTGCGGTAATAGAGATGCAATATAGAGGACAAATAGAGATTCTCCTTTGAGTGTAGCATTATTGGCTGGACTTCTGAAATTGGTCGTGTAAAGGGCGTGTAAAGGGCGCGTAAAGGGCGAGTAATCCGTGCCACGTGTTGGCTACTATAAGTCTTACTACTCGAGGATCACAACCAACACCTAATCTTCCTACCAGCGTCTCTCTCCACCCTTCCATCGCTATCGTAAGCGCTACCTACGCGCGGCCGCAAAACCCACTTGAACTGTTGGTTCGTTCGTTGGTTCGTTCGTTCGCTTGTTCGCTCGTTGGTTCGTTCGCTCGTTCGCTCGTTCGCTCGTTCGTTACTCCCTCATTCAATAGCAATTTGTCCATTTACCGAGATTAGAAAGCGACTTGAAAGCGATGCTAATTCGAACAGTGCCTGCCTTGCACTTTCTAATTTACGATTCACCCCTCCGCCACCGTGCCATACCACCAAGCCATAGCACCGCTTATTGCTTTATACCCTTTTCCGCTTTCATAGATTACCATAACGAACACTAATCGAGTGTTGAACCGTGTCGAGCCTTCCACTAAGGATTCTTTAGATTTTCCAAGAGATCTTAAGTGGCATCGTTTACGATTTTGTTCGGTTATCACTATTTCATATCACTAGTCTATCGAGCAGATTTTTACCTTGTAACCATGTTTATGCAAGATTTCAATTTTATTGACATATCGCGTATAGGCTATTTTGATCATAAAATAGATCATAAAATTGATCATAAAATTGATTATTGGTTCGATCTCTTGGATTAACCAACCGGTCAAAGATTGCTTTGAGCAGAGCAGAGCTCTCGTAACTCGATTCGTGAGCACGCCGAAAAGGACATCGGTGGTCTGGCATATGGCTGGCAAATTTCCCGGCAGGGTGGTAGTAACAATATTTACAGAAGGCCGCGCCAACCCCTGGTGTTTTGTTAAGACTACGCGCGGCGTGCACATAGATGTAGCTTCGGGGCCAAGGGTGTCACTTTACGGCGAGTAATCCCTCCTAATACTCTTTAGCGATCGGTGCCACCAAGTGATATTAACTCCCTTACATCCAATTTCTTTCATTCTTTTTTCTCTTTTTCTCTTTTTCTCTTTTTCTCTTGTTCCTAGGCAATTAGCATTTTCATTGAGCCTTTTTTCTTTAGGATTTCTGCAATTTTCATTAGAATCAAATCGATAAGAGAAATTAAAAACTACATTCATTTTTTTATCCAAGTAAATATCATCAGAGGAGAGAATCACGATTAGGTGTCTATCATCAACGATCATGTTGCATGACTAATAGGTGATATCTGTTGTCGTTGTTATTGTTGTGTGATTCGTTTAAAGAACATTTAATCAATATTATTCTGTAGCGAATATTTGAAAAATAGAAATGCGGGATTTATTTGCTTTAGAGCTTGGCAATTACATCGGGATGGTGGTCCAGGCAGTGTGGGTCACAGCCAAGATTAGCGAAATCATAATCAACCGATCAACGTTAGGGCGCAAATATATCGACTCGCCCTCTCGATGGAAAAGGAGGTGTCAAATGACAGTTCCTGCGGGAGCAAGGGATCCGAATGGATTTTTTCGCACATACATCAAGAGATCTTTGCCTTTTTCTCTCTCTCTCTCTCTCTCCCCCCCCTCTCTCTCTCTCTCTTCGTGTATCTTTTCGAGAAAGACACGTGACCCTAACAAGATTATGGACTTGCGACATGGTTCTACAAATAGAATTCTAACGAACAGCTTTTGAAATGTCTAGCTTGGAATTAGAAGTCTCTTGACAATAGCGTGTACCATAATTTGATATATGAAAAATTTGACAAATACTTTGGAATCGAAAAGGAGAATATGATAATGAAAGAAAAGATAAAGGTTGTGTGGAATCTAACCGAGCTTGGATAGATGGAAAGAAATTCCGGAGTAAAAGGATGGATGATGGTGTCCGGTCTCGATAGCCGTTTAAGATTTGCGCGAAGCGTGAATGAAAGAGGGCGTGGGAAACGACAAAGTGGCTGCGTACGCGGATAGTGTGTGCTGACTTGCGACCGGTCTCTCGTAATTGCTGTAATTTTGCCGAGTGATTCACACACGAGTATCGGGTCTGCCGCGCGTGCGTCGTCGTCTTCGTCTTTGTGGTGTGTAGCGTGGCGTGGCGTGGCGTGGCGTACCGTGGCGTACCGTGACGTACCGTGTCATAACGTAGCAAGGCATAGGCGTGCAGCATGGGATGCACACGAGTGTCGCCGCAACCGACGCCGCAACAAATGTTGTCATTCTCGCGCGCGCGCGCGCGACAGAAACCATAGCGCATCTGCGCGGGATTTCGGAAACAATTGCCGACAATTCTCGCCACTTGACTCGCTGCCAGCGATTGACGTGAGAATCCGTCAGAGATGCTCGTAGAAACTCTGCCGCAGAGCGTATGAGGTCATCTTCATTAAATCGTTCTTCGCTTGATGACAGATCTCATTTTTTTCCCACTTTTTTTCCCTCTTCCCATAGCTCCCTTACTCGTTTGCTCTCCGCTCACCTTTTTTTTCCCCACCAACTACTACTAGCGCTCGCTTAAGGATTCCTTCCCACGTTGATTTCGCTCTATATGTAATATACCAAAGTATAGGGAGTAGAGCTAGACTAGTTTGCGAATCGTGGTAAATAACGTTTAGCTCATCGTTTCTTGTTTATACTAACGTCTTTACTTCTGCATCTAAAAAGATGGATCGTTATTTGGACGTTAGTTGCCCTTCCCACTTGGTTGGAAAACCCATCGAGATCGGACCTACAATTTTATATTACCTATTCATTTCGACGCTATTATTAAACATGGGAATTTCTTTAATGCGAATTCTTTATTCGCTACATGCAAATACTAATTATTTAAATTAAGTTAAACCGGAGTTGAAATACGAGTGCAGGTCAACTTTTTTTATCTATCGCAAGGCTTTGCACCTGATAAGAAGATATGCTTGTCGACTATTGCCGTATGCATTTTCATAGGTATGAAAATATTCGTGCGTCGCGCATGATAAATGAACAAAATTGTAAAAATATTTCTCGACGTAGCACGCAGCATCGGTGTAATTAATTTTGCCATTGTTTGCGACAGCAGCGAGTCAGCAGCATTCGATTGATTTTTTTGTTTCCCTCGTCTTAGACAACTACAATTTCGGTTGATTTTCAAAATGCATATTATACGTATAATATTTAGAAAGCAGTTGCGAAATATGGACTAAAATATGGACTAAAATATAGACTAACATATAGACACTTTTCGATTATGCATCTAACTAACAATATATCGGTATTGCGGCGTACCATCGTGAAATACACGTGTGTGTATGTATTTGATAGGATGGGGTGTGATGCGGTGTGATGCGGTGTGATGCGGATAGCTCGTAAGAGGGTTGATAAGGCTATCGCGCGCACATCGCCCCGCGCGCGTTTAGCATACATTTGAATAATGGGCAGGCCGGTAATCCTTTAAACTGGTGTGCCCTCATCCCGTAACTAGGTATCCTTTCATCTCTCGCTTCGAGCTAGCTCGTCCGAGAACCAACCAACCTTCCCCTTCCTCGCTTTTCCACTCGCTTTTCCACTCGCTTTTCCACTCGCTTTTCCACTCGCTTTTCCACTCGTTTTTCCAGTAGTATCGAGCTCTCTTGTGCTCTCTTGTGCCCTCTTGTGCTCTCTTGCCAGAATGACTGGAGGGCTTCCTTCTTTTTCTATCCTATTCAGTCTCCATCTCTTTTTCTCTTTATTTTTCCCTTCCATTTTGCTTCTTCTTCTCCTCCTCTCGGCAACGTTTAAAGATATTTCGTTAAAATAACATTCTCGGCCCAACTCAGTGCCCCTTGCACCCTTATACAACCCAATGGTCGCGGCAAAAAGAGGGTGGCATTTGCAATGCAGAGGTTAAATGGTTGCTGCGGGGGTTGGTCTGGGATGGTCTGCAGGGTAAGAGACGAGGAGTACGGAGGGATGCCGCACAGCCACTGCACAGACTCGATTGGTTTTTTACTTGCCTCCTAGAAAGCAGGAGGATCTTCCTTCGTTCTTCCACCCTTTGCTCTCTATCTTGTGCGCTCATTTCTTCAGAAAATCCTTTCCTTTTGCGTCCCTTAGCAACAAATATGCGCAAAGCATTTGTGGATAAGGTAAAACAGTTGGCGAGATTAAACATTTATTTAAATGGTAAGAATTTTCGAGCGAGACTAACAAGCACGCTTTCGAGTATGTAGCCGCATTTAATATACCTTTAGAGAATAGTGCCAGTAAGGGGGCACTACGATGCATTTGCAGAGAAAAGTACGAGCAATAGTTGAGAAGAATCGCACAGCGTGGCATTTACTAGTACAGACAGTGGCAGTGCACGCGTGCGTGCTAACTCGTGGGCGTGGATATGAATATTATGAGCAAACGCGCTTTCTCTCTTTCTCTTTCTCTTTCTCTTTCTCTCTCTAGAGAGAAAGGAGATTAGTCTGGTGGTTTTCAATCCCATTTTCATCGCGCTTCTGTGCCACCCTATGCTACGATATCGTTGAAGTTTCATCGGTGCCTGTTATAATAGGTATACGTAGCGCGTACCTATGTATGTAGGTGCGCGCTATGCGTGTAAAAAAACAAAAAAAAAACGTGAAAATAAATCAAGGGTAATGGTCCTTCGAAGACAAGGTAACTAGAGATAAAAGTTTCCGCAAATGTATGCACGCGATTCGATAATTAATGACACTCTCATGATTTTCTTCCTTCGTATCTCTTTATCTCATAAATATATGTGGATAAGTCTCGATATACAAATATATAGGAAAAAATCATTTATACATTTGAAATGTAAAATAATAATTAATATTTATACATATTATGAAATAAATGTAGCAGTCACATACGCTTGATGAATTTGTCGTGATTATCTTCGTGTTGTTACCTTTGACCTTGTCAAGCAAGTAGAATACTATCTAATTAGCCACGAATTATATACAATCAGATTTGAAACAATTAGGTAGAAGAGAGAGTGGGTGCGGAGCCGAGGATCCCTTGGGAGAAGGAGCGGTCGCACCCATCTTCAAGTTCGCGCGTAGTCCCTCGAGACAAGCATGACTTTCCACGTGGCCTCGATCCTTGCATGCACCACGTGCCGCTTTCTACTACTTTTCGTCCTTTGTTTCCATTACTACAGTAAGTGAAAGGTCTCCAAAGACCCGCGTGTATGTATGCAGAACAAATATTCTTGGACTCAGTGCTAGCTAACACGCAGAAGGTACCGTTGGTCCAATTCGATTCAATTCCGCCTCTACTTTTCGCTCTCTCTCTCTCTCTCTCTCCCTCTCTCTCCCCCTCTCTCTCGACCTATCTATCTTTTTTTCCTTTTTCTCTCGGTCTTTCTGTTTTACTCGTTCTATCTCCGACCTGCACGATTCAGTTACTCCCTCGAGGACGATAGATCCTCGGTTGACTTTGCTCGGGGTGGTTTCTCTCAACTCGATCTCCCATTCTTGCTTTTTTTCTTTCTTTCTTTCATCCGCTCGCAAAACGACAAAGGGCTCGGCAACGATCATCCTCTCCATCTTTTTCCCGTAGAATGCAAACTCGCCGCGTAATTAAGAGACACGACAATGTGTATAATATAATGTAATATAATATAATATAATATAATATAATATAATATAATATAATATAATATAATCCTCTTACTGATCATTTCGAAACCTACGAATATTTGCATATATACATTTATGTTTTATTTCATTTAGACGTAGAGTAGCAGACAACGAGGAGACAAGGTTTGATTAGTAAATTCCCCGGAATATTCTCGATAATTGGAGAATATCGAGCTCGAGGGGCGTAGTTGGTTGTTTAAGCAAGGAGAAACTCGTTCGCGGTATTCATATCTCGTGTCGCGAAACGTGTTCCGTTCGGAGAGTAAATGATGTGGCCGAGGCGCCGGCAATCATCAATCCTTTCGACAACACGATTCACGGAAGGTGTGCATATTCTATGTTCACGTTTGAACGCTCATCCGACCAAGTCCCTGGTGTCTCGTTCATCCTGGTCAGTTAATAACCATCGGGGTACATCGTGGTAGGTCCACAGTCGGACGGTTTACGTTCGAGCATCGCTGACCACTACCACTCGGCTCGCGAGCGTCTGCTCGCGTAGGGTTTTCCACCGAATTATGGAAACACGCAGTTATACGAGCCACTGCCCCGAGCGCCTCGTTTCTCGTTTTAATTAAGCTCCCCAGCCCACTTCCTTTCTCTATTTCAAGCCTCGAGGATATCACCTCTCCTCTCTCCACATATTACGTTGCATCTACGAGCTTCTTGCGCAAGGTTTCGCTCTTGCCCATTTCATCTCTTTGCGTCTATTATCGACCTTTGCCGTACATGCAAAAAGTCTCCAACTCGAATTCCAATTCCTTTAGCACAAATTCGCCTAGAAAAAAATCTTTCAAGTGCTACGACAAAATTTATTTATGTTTATTTGAATAAACTAGATTTTTTTTCTTTCTTTTTATTACGATCTTTGTCCTTTGTCGACAGGCAATGTGCATTAACCGAACGCGATAGTATGTTTTTACGTTGACACCACCGAGCGTCAACGTAATCAACCAGATTGTCAAATCATTACTTGATAATAATTCGTAATTCATAATTCGTAATTCGTCATTCGTAATTCGTAAGACGTAATAAATGATACATTATAGAGAACGTAGACAAAAAGCGAGTTTAGAAAAATCTTCATCTTCCTAAATATGTTAATTTTCCATTTGAGAGCTACTACCCCCCGTCAATCAGTGCGCCACCGGTTTTCCCCTTTTTCTTCAATGTTCGGATGCTTATCTCTCCCTTTGAACCCTCCTTTGTCCAGAAGCTTGCTTTTTAATTGGACATCCTTTGTACGCAAGGGAGACATCCTGATGGCGATAAAAAGGTAAGCTGGAAAAGTAAGGTCGAGTAAGGTGTAAGGGCTCGTCAAGTTGCGAATTACCAACCTTATTATTATCCTCCGCGGTTCTAACGCGCCATTCTTTCACTTGCTCTTCTTTTTTCTTCTTCGGTAGGGTAAAGAAGATAGGAAGAAACAGGGAACAGAAACAGGGAAGAAAAGTACTTGGAATAATAATATCCGAGCCCCTTTTTTCCAACCCAATGGATATGGCGGTTGGGAAGCGTCGGTGTTATTTATTTCGTACAATTTCTCATTTTTAGGGAACAATCGTTTACCACTTACGCAGAGATACTTTTTCTCCAAAATAATTGTATTTTTGTATTTTTCTCACTCTCGGGCACGGGCCGGCAAACGTCAGGTTTGCATATCCGTTTACGTTGCGTATCGAGTTGCCTTTGTAAATGACCAAATTGTTTCAGTGATATTTTCCATAATTATGGACGGATAAGAAATTGAATGAATCTAGGTTAAGGAGCGGGCTTTAAGGAGCGAGAGAACGCACGGGGATGAATTACGTTAAGCTGTGACAGAAAGAGAAAGAGCAAAGGCACGAGTTGAAAATATATCCGCTTCCTGTCGGTTAGTACACCCTCTTACCCTCTTACCCTCTTACCCTCTTACCCTCTTTCTTCGGAACTAATCAGAGGCCAACGGCTAATTGAATTATCGATCACGAGGAGAGTGTGGATAGGGCAGCGTTGGACGGATAAACGAGCTGTTCTCTCCTTCCTTTATTTCTTCTTTTCCTCCGCCTTCTCCTCCTCTTCCTCCTCCTCCTCCTCCTCCTCCCCCTCCTCGTCGTGCTGATACTGTTGGACTTATTCGACGATTCGCCCGGAATCCCTGGTGTAACGCTCTATGTACCCCCGATAGGCATAACCGCACCCCTGTTTGCCACTCACTACCCCTGATTAGCTGGACTTCCTGTTCACGAGTCGTCGCTGCAACCGTACACGCATACACCCGTGTAAAATATAAATACGTAGATAGGTACGTATCTAACGTGTAAGAGTAGGTACATCCGAGCTAGAAGAAGAATGGATATGTTGTTGTAGCTTTGTCGTTCGTGCACACGTGGAAATACGAGCGAACGTATCATCGCCACGTACGCCCAGTTTATTCGCATAACGCGTAACGCGGTAACGTTCGATCCCGTCGGGCTTTCTATGAACTTAATGATTGGGCTTGATTGCTCGACAAACATGGGCTAGTCTCGAATCACACCCCTTCGACCGTCGTTCTCGTGTGATCGTTTCAATTTTATTCGACGTATA
>NW_015149092.1:24904-129904 GCF_001465965.1 Polistes dominula
TATATATATATATATATATATATTTCAAACTCATAAAATATGTTTCTTGCTTTAGAAATTACCTACGAGTAGGAGTCCTATCTTTAAAGAGGAAAAAGCACTAGTGGGCTAGAGCACGTATTTGGATAAAATAATAACTAGCAAAAGCCAACTAACTGCGACAACGACAACGACGACGACAACGACGACGACAACGAAAGACGAGGATGAGTCAGAGTCGAGATTGAGAATAGCGCCGGGGTCAACTGGCGAAGGAAGTCCGACTTGACCGGCATCGTTTGACCCTTGGGATTAGTCGATCGTCCGGCGGCAAAGACCCATTGATCTGCGATCAATCGGATTCATTGACGCGATGTTGCGTCGCTAGCATTCTCGTGACCAACGCTCTTCGACGACAATTCTTTTTTCATACAAATGATCGCTTCCTGTTTTTCGTTTTTATTCACATTCTTCTTATCTACCTCTGTCTACCTCTGCTTACACTTGCACTCGTCGTTACAGTACATATTTAGCGAATAATAACGATAGAAAAATAATTAGTAAAACGTAACCGACGTTGAATAATAATCCCGCGTATACAGGCGAGACCATAAACACATTTATGAATACAAATCGTAGTTCGTTAACAAGTGCATTGAACTGGCTATGAGTCGAGGCAAAATATTCCCTATCTTTTTCTCTATCTTTTTCCCTATCTTTTTTCTCTCGTCTACCAGAATTGGGTGTAAGCAGTAGATAGAACGATTATAATATACGTGTTGGATTTATCTTTGAACGAATCAAAATGATCATTCTTTGACTCTTTAAAAGAGAAAAATATTATTTAGCGATTTTACACGCGAAGGAGTAAATCTCGAATCTCCGACTAGCGTTATAGCCGCTTCGGGAGGGGGGAAGCTTTTAGCGGCTCAGGTGGCTACGCCAACCGATAATATAACATTATTTTAGCGAAAGCATTTCAGCAGGGAAGTGGCAGAGATTGTAATGCCTGATTGTCGATGCGAATAGAGAGAAGTGTGAATAAAGCGACGATTCCAATACTTTCGTTGATAGGCAAAATTTCTAATATAATCAAATATTACTAATGCTAGTAAAATGCTAGCAGAATGCTAGTTAAATGTTAGTATTATTTTGACGGGTTATTTCTATCGATGGTCGAGCCCCTGGCAAAAACTCGCGATCTTGCACTTGACAAAGTCAAAGCGAACTTCTCGATGAGGTTCGTTCAGCTTCGGTGAAGCTCTCGCGGCGAGTGTATTCTGAAATATATGCTTGCAGGATGTCGCGGTTCCCACGAGTTTGCGTATTCTCCAAAGGAATAAGAGCAACGTATTTGAATCTGCCGAGCGTATATCTCATTCCTATAGTTTCCCCGTCTTTCCTACTCTTACAAAGTGGAGTACTATCTCTTACTATCTCTCTTTCCCTCCCTCTCTCTTTCTCTATCATCCCCACCTTTATTTCTCTCTTCTCTTTAAATACGTCGAATACGACGGTACGTTCGAGTTTCCTTGTCGTTTGTGTGCGTGCACGAAATGTGCGTATACGTGAATCGTATACAACGATAGAGGAGTAGTAATGGTGAAAGTAGAGGGTAGTCTTTGATATGCTGACGTCGGTATTATCAATTCAGATGAGGCAGAGAGAGGTGCGGTCGCTCGGTAAAACCTGCGTTTGATCTGTTTCACCCCATGCGTGAACCTAAATATATATATATATATATACATATTGTGCTTATATATGGTAAGTACTTTCGTACCTATATGGGACGTACGTATTCACGTATCATCCTACGTTGCTTGAAGTTGGCGCCATGGGCATCTTTAATGCTCTCGAGGAAATAGCAAATTGCTGTTATGAACAAAAGTGAATTTATTTGCGCTAGGCAAACGTAAAAGACGTAATTATACGTAAGCAAAGCGGCGTTCTTATTTATCGGACAATAGCCATCGCGTTCATTTCCTCGTTAGGAGGAAATTTGGTTGCTTTGCCGCCGAGTTTCCGTTATACGAGCAACGCTTGGAAGAAAGAGTTCGGTCTTATAAAAATTAATCGTTTTGGCCCAATTCTCGCGTCAAGGGAGGCAAGAGAGGGCATTCGACTGAGTTAAATTGGTTTGTATGGGCACTGCTTGGGGCACGGTCCCGCAGTAAAGTGGACTTTTAGGTGGCAGACCGGCACATGCGGGCTTTACTCGTGTCCCTTCCTAGTGTCTTCCATTTACCCCCTACCAAGTCGTTCTTCTCTTCGAATGCCCATCGTCAGCTCTTCTACGTTCCTCTCTCTCTTTCTCTCCTCCAACCAGCCGCGTATATAACGCAATAATCATTTAATTCTGGCGGTCGTACGCGCAGCGCTTGGCGCCAACTCAATCTAAGCCAACCGGATATGCCTCTCTCGTCTGCCTCGGACTGCCACTGACGTAATCCCAAACTTTTTAACAATCAATAGAAAGAAGCAAATAAATCTTGCAAGGTGACGGGGTAGATCCCTACAAAGGATCGTACTCCTTTTGTTTTGTTCGAGGCTGCACGGTGCGCGCTTCATTTGTTGGCATGAAAGTGCTAATGAATATCGGCCCTAAATATCGGCCCTAAATATCGGCCCTAAATATCGGTCCACGGGGATGAAGGGTAGTAACACACTGGGTGTGCTCGTCGTCGGTGCATATGTCTTTATATATTATGGGGGATTACACGTCCAAGTTTTCCCCGTCGAAAGTCGTCACGAAAGGCGGACTCGATACGTTCACGCCTGTGCGTATATGCGTGTGCGTATATGCGTGTGCGTTTATGCGTGTACGTTTATGCTTTAGGGCTCCGACCGATCGACCGACCGACCGACCGACCAACCGACCGACCAACCGACCGACCGACCCTGGTCACGCTCGTTTGTTCCGCGTTAATTTTCTCTCCTTTATTCACCCTCTTCTCGGTTTCTCTTTCGATGGAAATTCTCCGATGCGCGACACCATATGTCAATTCCCATCGTTTTAGAGTCAAGCATAGTCTAGCAAGTTCGCGTATACTTGCAATAATAGTGCTCTTTTGTACCATATCTCAGTTGATGGACCACCACCACCAATGAAATCCTTCCAAGCTAAACTTCCAAGCTATTGTCAGGAAAAACTTAGACCATAGAAAAATGGGGAGGGAGAAACTTTTTGTCGTCTTGCGAAATTGGCCGCGATCAATAATTCGATTGTCGAGTTTTAATTGATATTCCTACAGTCGCGTTGATCGTATTGATCGTATTGATCGCGTTGATAGCGCTGATCCTCGTCACCGTCATATAGATCAATCGATCTTCGCGGGATTTAAATCGTATATTTCGACGATCTTGGGCGCGATTAGATAAACTTTTAATACTCTTCGAGGAAACAGCAACGATTAGGTTTGTTTTTGTTTTTATTACTGTTAGCCACAACGACTGTCGTCGCTTGTTGTCCAATTGCGACATATTTCTTCGTATAAATCCCGTGACACAATTGGATATAGGAAAGGAAAAAATAATAAATAATAATAAATTTAGAGAAAGAAGGAGTAAAACATTGTATTGTTATCGTTGAAGAAATTAGAACAGTCTGTCGATTTGAACAGCTTATAGATCGAATCAGTGTCGATCGATAAGCCCGTAAGACTTTTCGAATTGATCTCGTCGAGTCGAAATAATTATTTCTCATTATGTTGGCAGTATTTCTTTCTAGACACGTAAGTCTCACTCAAAGTTGATTCGTTTACCCGCAGGCTTCCAACTGCGTTAACAACCCGTAGCTTCGCATAAGCGTTTACGTACGTGTCGCACGAGATATCGTTTTCCCCGATAACCATCACCCACATCCCTAATTGATAAAAACAATAGCTAATAAGTATATTTTCTTCTTGATTGATTGCGAGAGTGACTCATGTTTGTAGATATATATATATATATATATATACATACATACGTAGGTCGTTCCGCCTGGCTCTCTCTATAGAAGAGAAGGACGATCACGAGAATATGTCTTTACTAGGGTATATCGTTGAAACGGTAATTGTTTGACGGGACAATCAAGTATTCAATTTGTGGCGCCAACGGAAGCCTGGACCGGCGCGGCGCGGTGCGGCGCGGTGCGGCGCGGTGCGGCGCGGCGCATTCAACTATTATAGTTTATCAAGGTAAACGTTAGACTGAATGTTACGATGATTTTTCATTATTAATAAGTTAAGTAGACATTTACTCGAGTACAAATAGAGAATAAAATTGTTAAAACATTCGTTTTGAGAATAAATTAATAAAAAAAAAAAAAAAAAATAAATGTTCTGCTACAGTGCGCACACGATAATTACGTTTGTAAGTTAAGATTAACAATAATTGCGTTTATCGATCGATCACAGGGTATCGGCGGATGTTAATGAAAGAGATCCGAAAGCGTTTCTTTCTTTTTCATCGGTAATTCAAGCACAAACATGATTACTGTATTCGCAACGTAATGCGAAAATGACGATCGTTATAATTGTTGGTAAACGAGCTATTATTGCGTATTCATTGGATTAAGATATCGCGTATATATTGTATTATATCTGTATTGTTTTTCGACGCATTCAATCTTTAAATTGGTTCTGACCGAATAAACAAACGTAGCCACTAAACGTTAGCCACGATAAGTTGAAATTTCTTGTAGATTAGTCATCGAATAATTTCTCTGGAAACGGAAAGAAACTTGACTTTTTGTGTAATTGGGAAAAAAAGCGTTTCCTCGTGTTCTATAATTTAGCAGGAGACATTAGGTTGTTCACCGTTTTCTTTCGAGAACCACGATCCACGAGTTTTCCTATTTTCTGCGATAAGAGAAGCAAGCAATCTTCTCCAGCGAAGATACTCTCCTCACTCGTCGGAGTGAGCGAGAATGATTGATGCGGTTTGTCGCTACCTTACTTTTTTCTATTCTACAACGTTTTTCTATTCTCATCTCGCGAAAGAGACTTTGTCGAAAGTAGATGAGTAGATGAGTAGATGAGTAGATGAGTAGATGAGTAGACGAGTACTTTTTTAACCTTTATCATCCTCCAATTGCAAAGACAGTTGCCACTGACTAACAGAGCATTAGATTATATGGATTGTATAATAATATTTAGTATAGACAAAAAAACATAATTGAAGCATAATTTAAACATAATTTAAACAATAATTTATTTATATTAAAGAAAGGTGAAGAAAACGCGGCGACGCGCGTTCGTGACGCGTCGTGTTTGTCGATGCATGTCGTCGTCCGACATTTACACAAAAATCCGCCGGACATTTTTCATAATCTATTCCACGAAAGTATCAGGAGTAATAAAGGGTTAATACGGTAATCGCATAAGACGGTAAACGGTTAGATCGGAGAGTATAGATTACGGTCTCGGTTGACGGTGCGTTTCAATTTCGTTGCGAATTAAGTCGAAATAGCGAGTAATTGACACGGGTCTATGGATTTAGGCGAAATATTTTTCTCGCTGTTTTTCAACGGCCCTTTAACAAGAAGAGATCAACAAAAAATATTGTATATCGTGCACGATTGCTAATTGTCGAATAATTTAATACGACTTAATCGTGTTGCGAGACAAGGAGGACAATTGCGCATTCCTTTCAAGAAAATCCACACATAACGAGACATCGATAATCTTCTTTCGTTATCACCTGTGCCAAAAATATGCTGCGAATGAACGCAAAGTGACGATTGCCAAGATCGAAAAAGTTCATGTCAAATAAAATCTTGTTTCTCTGTTTGTGCATTATCATTGTCGCGTTGCACCAAAAATTCTACCTTATCTATCGGCTTTCGTTATCGCCGATAAATGGAAAGGATTTATTTCTTCTTGAAAACAGAATTTCTCTCTCTCTCTCTCTCTCTCTCTCTTTCTATTGTTCTTTCCTTATCGCAGGGTTCGTTGTAAATGTAAGAAATCATTATTGAGATCGAAATACTTGAATATTATTCGGGAAAGGAAGAAACGCGATATAGTATCAAAATCAGAAAAGTAGTAGGACTTTGTTGTCTTATTTATTAGTAATCGGAGAAAGAGCCGCGTGTAATGTCGATGCACGGTGAATCCCATACGCGTAGTACTTTGGACGTGCGCGCGCGTTTTCCGACTTTCTCTCGCTCGCGTGGGAGGGCAAAGCACAAATATCAATCAGTGAAGTCAAGAGCGGAATCAGGGTGGCCGAGTGGTTCCACATAATGCTGGCGAGCGTAAAGGTAGGATAGAGGTAGGATAGAGGTAGGTTAGAGGTAGGATAGAGATAGATCGAGCGTACGTACATTCGAGATACACACCCAGCTGTACCACCCCCGCACAGAGAATCTCTCATCCGGGTGAATCGCGAGAATAAGCACGTAGAGCACTTGCTAGGTTGCTTGCGCGCGAATGCTACGAATGCTTCTCTGTGTTTGCGTGTGTGTGTGTGTGTGTGTGTTTGTGTATGCGGGAGTAGAGTAGGGAAGAAGGAGGCGTGCCAGGGAGGCGGAGCCAACTTTGAAAATCCCAGCTAGTATCCAACATTTCTCTCTCTCCCTCTCTCTCTTTCCCTCTCTCTTTTTCCCACTCTCTCTCTCTCCCTCCCTCTCTCTCTCTCTCTCTCTCTCTTTTGGTCTTTATCCGTTCGTGCATCCGTCCGTCCATCCGTCCATCCGTCCACTCGTTCGTCCGTATATCTATCTGCGTTGCTCTTACTTTACTCATTCGTCTCCCACTTCTAATCGGTCTCTCGGTCTCTCTTTCTCTCCCCTCTGAACCGCGTGCGCGCAACTTATTATATACATATATCCGTCTCACTCTTCGTCCATCGTCGTCGTAGTCGTCGTCATCATCGTCGTCGTCGTCGTCGTCGTCGTCGTCGTCGTCGTCGTCGTCGCATGGGAGTCCCTCGGCACTATCGGATCCCGTTAACGGCAGTCGCCGTCGAGACACCCGCTATAACGTCTCTCGCATCTCCGCGACACACACATAATACACACATAATACACACTTAATATACACACGCAACATTAAAGCTCGGTGGTGTGTCATTATTTCCTTTTGTTTTTTTCTTCTTCATCGGCGTTGGATTTGGAGCGTTGGATTTGGAGAGTTGGATTTGGAGCGTCCTGCAATCCTTGCGATCGACGTGCAATAGGAGATTAACCCTTTGTGCTCGTTCGAGAACAATCATTGCAAACTAATTGCGATTAGATCAAGTTTCCAGGATGAAATATTGGAACGTGTTTCTTCTTCTCGTATTCGAGGAAAGATACGACCTATTTTGAAGTTTCGTGCAACGAAGATCATTTTTAACGGATCGGTGCCTCAACTATAGATACTTTTCTTTCATTCAAAGTTACTTGGTTGGATATAGCAAGGAATCCTCCGCGAGGTACGCGGATGTTGGGTGTAGCGAGGAGAAGAAAAAAGTTTCCATAAGTATAAGGGAAACAAGAAAGAGTGAATCATCAGGATGATGGAAGTGCAGCAACAACACTCGCCTGTTGGGGTGGGTCCGTTGGATTTTTCGCGTAGAGGTGTAGCCGAAACGTCAGCTTTTCGGGTCGTCAAACCGAAACAACCGACTTCATCGTTGGTACATCAACAGGCTGTGTCACAGGAAACTAATAACAACGAAAATCTTCAAGAAAATTCGCAAGTTTCGCTCGAATCCGAAGGTAAGGTTTTTTCTAGATATAATTGAAAAAAGATGTAGTTGATAGAAATTGGACAATTATCGTTTAACGTTAGGCTTTAAAGGTAATAACGATAATGAAGACTAAAGAAAAAGAAATCATTTGGTAGTCCCTTCATCAAACTATTCCTTACAGAAACTTTGATCGCACACGCAAAGCGAACGTAGAAGCGTGTTGCGCGTTGATTTATGTGTGTATGTGTGTACGCGCGCGCGTGTGTGTGTGTTGTGTGTGTGTGTGTGTGTGTGTGTATGTGTGCAGGTGCGTAAGAGAATCGAGTCGGCAGGATGGCCGTTCAACAGGTGAGGGGATGGATTAGACAGCGTGCCTATACTAATACTCGGTTGCTAATCAGGGTAATAGGCTAACGTAATAATATCATCATCCCACGCAGAGCCGGGCTAAACAGTTTAAGCCGTAATTGCCAGGTGATGGGCAGATCGTGGAGAGGGTTGATGCCTTCCATTCGGATCGAGACATCGAATCTTCTGTTAAGCTGACGATTTCTCTCGATAATTAACATTTTTAACATTCCAATCTTGAAAGAGAGTCAAAGAAATTTTGCATTGAAAGTCTATTATTTGAAAAGTAAATATATAAATGTATCGGGAAGAAAGATATAAGAAGTAGAAACCAGTTTATAGTTAGAATATTAGGACGTTCCATACCCTTGGAAAAAGTTGGGCACACTATGCTAACAGAAAATCACGATGGATTTACGTTTATAGATTTACGTTTATAGATTTACGACAGGGACGATGATAGCGTGGTATGCAGGATAAGCGTTGTACAGAACGAAGAGCGATATTATCGGTGTTCTCTCTCTTTCTTTCTCTCTCTCTCTCTCTCTCTCTCTCTCTCTCTCTAAGACTGCGTTACCTGCAACGTGTGTACACGTTCGGTGGTATCAACGACATTGTGTACACCGAAACGCTGCGGTCATCTTATCTCGGCCGAGTGGTACCTTCGCTATATAGGAAAATATGATTTATTTCTGATAATCCTACGAGAATGAGATAGCCTTTGCTACGGTAGAGCCGCGGCCGGCGCAACTAATCTCTTCGCGCTATCTCGGATTATCCCGGTCGTTACTATATTGCCCGGATTACCGATTCTTTTTTTTTCCCGCCGATGATTCTTTTCGTCGTATTCGTCAGCATTCAGTATCATTCAATCGAACATTTCGAATCGTCATCCGTCGGGATCTGTTCGGTCTTGAAACCGGGATGGAAAATTCCAAAAATGGGACCTTTTTTTGTATTCTTATAGCTTGATAAATAGGATAATCGGTTGGATAAGGAAAAAAAGAAAAAATCCAAATTTGTAATTCCATGCGATCTAGTCAAGGGATGCGGGTAAAGTTAGGTATTCGTAAATGTTGTAGGTTGCCGATCAAAGAAACCAAGACGATGGATGGTGAATGAATGTTCCTCGATAGGAATGCAGTTTGAAAGAAAGAGAAGGAGTAATAGTCGAGACACGGTTGATAAATAGAGGAGGGTTTCCCTCCTTTCTAATAAAGACGCTCTTGTCGAGGGGTTGATCTTTCCTACGAACTGGGAATACCAAATTTGTCAGGACTTGAGACGTTACAGATGCGTATTCCTCCTAGGTTCTTTAGTGTAACACGCGCAACGAGGAACGAATAAACACATTCTATAACAAGACTTTTATCCTCTTCTTTTATTTCTTTTCTATGTTCTTAACGAATGTTGATACATATTCACTTATTACTTGTTTACTTTTTACTTTTAGGTGGATGCAACGTACGTTTAATGTTCCCAAGACTATGGGCACCATTTGGAAATACAACTGAGGTTACGAATCTTCCACCGCTACCGAAAAGTCACTCAGGTATACTCGAATTGCATCTATTACGACGGTGTATGTGTGCGTGCGTGGGTGTGCGTGCGTGCGTGGGTGTGCGTGCGTGGGTGCGTGTGGGACACGGGGGAGTTTCTCTCAACTTCCACCTCCGCTATGGCGGCTAGTTTTTATTCGCCAATCGTTAATAACGACTGGTCGTCCGATGATTGGGATAAATGGTAGCACGCGTCATACCGCGGATGGACATGGGCTCTTCTAACTCTTAGCATCCCAATTGGAGCAGATTAGAGGCGCAGCTTAGGGATTCGGACGCGTCGTCGGTCCCTTTGTACTCGTCGTACGACATTGGTCTCTCTCTTTCTCTCTCTTTCTCTCTCTTTCTCATGTCAGTCGTACCTACCCTAAATTAGTAACGTCTTGTCATGTTAATACGCATATATCGGCTCTCTTCCTACTCCTTCCTAGTGGCTACACGTGGCTCCTCTTATCTTCGACTCATCATCGAGTCGCGTAGTAGCATTTTTATTTAAACGCGTTGGAATCGTATTGAATCAATGATCGTCTGATGAATGAAAAACAAGGAGGAGAAACGAATAATTTGTATCACGATTGTTACGATGTTTCTTTTTCATGTTAAGCGCTAGCACGACGAGTATTTTTGCTACCTATTTTATTGTTGTCTTCTTTTTGAACGAACATGATTTAGGAGAGGGAGAAAGAGATCGTAAAAAGGGGTATTAAGTTTAAATGAGTACTGACGGCTCGATGAAAAATCCTTTTTTGAAAACCCACATCTTCCTGGCGCGGTCGTACCGTCTATTGACGGCGCCGTCGTTGATCGTCGTACTTACATATTTCTTTCCACGAACAAACGAACAAACGAACAAACGAACAGGACGGAAGGAGTTTGACGATTTGTAGCGTGTTGGAGCCTTAATAGCGGCAGATCGCTACGCAGTAAACGACTGACGGACGACGCAAGATTAACTCGATCTAATTGTCCCCCCAACCACCCCCTCTCTCCCCCTGAGAAGGCCTGGCCTTCCTTTATTAATCTACGTTGACGACTATCTTCGACATCGTTGTCTGTCTTTGCTACCCTTCTTCTTTCCAAAACTTTCTTCATAAATCTCTAGAAGCAAATTGTCCTCTGTCGTTTATTTGACTAAAATCGGATTCGCTCGAAGAAAGATTAAAAGGGAAGGGACAAGGACCGGATTAGCATTATCAAATGAGCAACGTTATCTTGATTGCAACGACTCTAGTCGAATGATATTAAAGCGCTCGAGTCCTTCGTACTCGAGTACGAAAGTTCTGACGGCAAAGGCGGACCGAGGTGAACCATCTGCTGGACGGTCGCTACGATGACGACTGTTTTTTCACGACGCTTTGCACTTTGCACCGAATGCTTTTTACCGCATTCCACTATATCCCAGATGTGGCATTTGCGTAAGCAGTTCTTCCTAACTCGTCCCGAGTCACATCTGTCCGGACTTCCTCTTTCTTCTCGTCATATTTTTATTTCGTTCCACTTTCCTTCTTCTCTTCTCAAAGATCCATCCCCTTTTTATCTTTCTTACGTTCGTTTTTATCTCCTTCCTTTGTCAAAACTACCTTCGCATAAATTCTCTCGGAAGATAGAGAAGAGTCTACTCTAGCTTAGTTTACTCGATACGAGTTTTCAATGACAGAACGTAATCTTTTCAATTGATATACATATTATATATAGTATATTTTTTTTGATTTTCCCTTCAATTATATCGTGTGTCGCAAACAATGACATTTTTTTATCGAGCAGCACGGATCGATTCTTCCTACTATTGCCGTAATATACTTTGCGGATATTAATGCATCGGAAGAACAAAATCTATTCATCGATCTTTTAGCAAGTACGAACAAGTACGAAAGTAGTATCTTGTGCATCTATCTTCCGATAAAAATGATTGCTATCTCTTTATATTATCTACATCTCCCTCTGTTGTACATATTCATTTTTCCCAAACGCTATAGCCGTTCGGGGCTATAGTACCGCGGGCGTGAGCGTTTTTCATTACATTAGGTCGCTCTCGTCGTGGCCTGTTCCTGCCTTATTTTGATTCGATTGCAAAGCCACCAGGAGTCAAGATAATAATCGGCCCTTCGACGATGCAGGGGGTCGCAGTAGAGTGAGTCCTTTAAATGCGATTATCCGGGCACGGCTGGCTGCGTTATACGCACCAGCAGTAGTAGTAGTAGTAGTAGTAGTAGCAGCACGTGACCGCGTGTCGCGTGCACGGATTATAAATATAATATACTCGGGCCCACAAGTTGCATCATAGCAAATTACGATGCGATCGTAAATCACAACGCGTTATTGCTCATTCGTCGACATGGCATCGACGACCAATTAGATGTTCATCTTTCTTTTGTATTGTTTTCGCAGAACGATTGTCCTTTGGCGTTGGTCGTCTGGTAGGTTCACCGGCGACAACGAGCCCCTCGCCGTCGCATTCGCCGTGCCCAGAGTCCCCCTCTCCAGCACTCGATCGTCGAGACTGCACCGAGATAGACGTCGACGTAGAGGAGGAAGAAGTCGACGTGGACGTGGAAGAGGTTGGCGAGGAGGACGACCGAACCCATCGTTCTTCGTCGACGCCATCGCCTACCGGGACGATAACCTCGGCGACGTCTCACTCGCATCCGCCTAAAAGATCGGCCGATACGTTCAGCGTGTCGGCGCTTCTGAGGCCCGACCCACCCTCGGCTCACCTTCAAAATGCTTCTCCTCCCATTGGCGGGGGAGCTCATCCGGCAACACCGAGCTCCTCCATACTCTATCCACCTCTTCATCTTCAGGGTGGCCTTCTGCCACCTCATCCTCACCATCCTCTCTCTTACCTTCATCCTCAATTGTTGCCCCATCATCTTTTGCCGCCCCACTTGCACCCGCTGTTACGCGGCGTCCATCCTGGACACCCGGCTCTGCACTCAACTCACACGGCACACGGGCTGCATCATCCCCATCCGCTCGCAGACGTTTACAGCTGCGTCAAGTGCGACAAGATGTTTAGCACGCCTCACGGCCTCGAGGTACGTAAACGTCATTGAGTCAAGAGAACTCTCTTCGACAGGAAATTGCGATATCATCGATTGTAAAATGCCTCGATAGGTGCACGCGAGAAGATCTCACAACGGGAAGAGACCGTTCGCTTGCGAACTCTGCAACAAAACCTTTGGCCACGAGATAAGTTTGACGCAACACAGGGCAGTACATTCCGCTGAAAAGGTCTTCGAATGTAAGCAGTGCGGAAAAGCGTTCAAACGATCGAGCACCCTGAGCACGCACTTGCTGATACACTCCGATACCAGGCCGTATCCGTGTCAATTTTGTGGAAAACGTTTCCATCAGAAGAGCGACATGAAGAAACATACTTACATACACACAGGTAGGTGACAGGTATATCCCGGGCTTTCTTTTACCCCAAATTACATTACGAAAAGCATTTTCGATAATCACGCGATCCAGCTAAATCTCGCGAGTCTCAGGATACTTTCAGCATAGTCTCGTAGAAATTTATCGGGCTGCTGCTCCGATGGAGTTGGAAGGAATTAATTAACGAAGCGACTTTCTACGATAAATAATGCATCCAACCGTCTGGACGAAGTCAGTATTGTGCGCGAGGCGAGACGATTCGCTCGAGTTCAGGCACATGTGGCCGGTTGGTTTCTGCTGGATGAATGGTTGGACAGTGGCAGGGGCAGGGGCAGGGGCAGGGGCAGAGGCAGAGGCAGTGGCAGAAGCAGGGGGCAGGAGGGTGTGTGGGGTCCCCCCCTCCCCTCCCCGGGTTAGGTCTGCCGAGCCCCACATTGCGAGTTTCGTTCGGTAATAATCGTAATGTCTTTCGGGGTGATTCCCCTGTTCCTCTCGTATTCCGTTTACCCCTCAGGTTCTTTGCTTCCACGAGTAGTAGTATAGTGTCCCCCTCCCCCAATTGTCGATCTTCGAATAGAATTTTATCGCGGCGATTATAGTCCGTGGGAAAAGCGGAACGAGTTAGCCTCTCGCTAATCCCAGTGGAAAGATTTTCCGCGCTTTTCGGATTGATCTTCCAATATGTTAGGATCGATGAAAATAAAGTAAGTACATGATGATACGTTTCTCTCTAGTTAAATTCCATGATCATTTGTCTCGCAAAGGATAACCTTTTTGTTTTTTTATCGAAACCCGACTCCGATATCGGAAGTCGAGAACATCGCCGAAGGGATGGCGTTGGGACACTTGACACTCGTGCGTCTGAAAGCTGACGGAGCGACGGTTCTGAAGGAGAAGACTAGGTTCTTAAGTGGGAGGCAAAGCGGGTCTGGCCTTTGTATCGTTTCCATGGCAACCCTCCCAATGTCTTATCAAATTATCACCTTGTTCTCTCCCTTCTTCTTATCGTTTGGATTGCTTCCGTCGCTAGATCACTTCCAGCTCCTTATTCACCCTTCTTGGAAGGAAGTAAAACTGCCTCGTCAGGATTCGTTGAAAGAGGATACAAAGCGATGGTGGTGGTCACTTGCTTGCGGGCCCGCTAACTACCTATGGGACCGCAACGACGAGTTCGTCCACTTCGTTTATTTGTCTAGTTTATTTGCTAAGTCTCTTCTCGATCCAACGCGAGGGTCGCAACGGAACATTTAATTCATTATTCAGAGGGATGAAAAATTGAGCGACTCGACGTCCGATACTCCGTTCAGGAGTAACGCGCGTCGCAATTGCTTCGTGAAATGACGATGCTCCGGTCAGTTATTCTCTTCCTTTTTCCTCGACGTTTCCATCACGTTTCCATCACGTTTCCATCACGTTTCCATCACGTTTCTATTTCGACGAAATTACTTTTCGATAGGATCAACGGGATTCTCCCTCCTTTATCCCAACGATCATGATTTCGAGGTCCATTCACAAACGCGAGCAATTTCTATTGACCAGCTTTCAGTTTCTACGGCATAAAACATAAAAGGCAACGATAAAAGGTGAACGTTCTCGACGTTGAGAAAAAATTTGTAGGATTCGTAAGATTAATCGGTTGATCGAAGTTTACGCGTTACGCGTTTTTCCTCGATCGAACAAATACTTGTTAGTTTTTTTTTTCTTTCGTCGCTTTATATTCAAGTACTGTGGAAACTCGTTCGCGTACGTGCGTGAGAGACAGATAGAGAGGGTGTTCTGGGATTCGAAACTAATGATAATAAGTCCTCGTTGTCTCTCTCCCTTTCTTTCTCTTCCACTTTCGATCTCTTCTCTCGGTCGTTCTTTTTTGCCGTCCCTCTGCAACCACATTCCCTTCGTCGTGAACACGGGCCATGTGCAATAAGGGTGCGGCACCGTCGGATTCCCCGGGGACCGGCATGGCGTAACGTAAAATCATTATTAGGTAGGTAGGTAGGTAGGTAGGTAGGTAGGTAGGCAAGTAGTTAGGTAGGTAGGTAGGTAGGTAGGTAGGTAGGTAGGTAGGTAGGTAGGTAGATAGTTGGTGGTGGTGGTGCACACAAGGACAGAGAGAGAGAGAGAGAGAGAGAGAGAGAAAGGGAAACGTTAGCTTGGAAAGGGAGAGAGTCGGGCGCTTTAGGGGGTTGGGAATAAGAGCTCTGCAAATATTGTTCGTGCGCGAGTCGGCAAGCGGAGTAGCAAGTCGAGGGGGAAGCGTTACCTTCGTCATTAGGAGGGCTCTACGTTGGGGGGGGGGTGGTACGTCGAGGTGGCAGCGTATGAAGAGTCAAGTGCACGGTGGCTGCGAGCAGCTCCCGCACGAGAGATCGATTGGATAACGTCGCGTCATGGGTATCGAGAAGGCGACAGACTGACAAGTGGTCAACCACCCTCTTGCGAAAACATTGCGGCTCCATTGGAGAAACGTTTTTCTTTGGGGTGATGCTCGAACTACGGCTCTCTCGATGATCACGGCCAAGATCTCTTTTCCTTCGGTACAATCTGATTTCTTGGTCTCTTAGTCGAGTCATTCTACTGTTGCAGAACGATGCGTTACGATGTAAAATAGATATTTCGATTGTTAATTAGACATTCCGTTTGTTTCATAGTGTACATTGATTGCGATTACAAGAGAATCGATGTAATCTTATATCGAGACAATCCTATATAGAGACACCGCACCCCTTAAACAGTTGCCGTGACACACGGCAGTGCGTCGTCTTTTGTTTTTACAATAAACACAACCTGTCCGCTCTTTGGGTGTCGTTCTCTGAGGGAAGAAGATCAACGTCAATTGTATACTTTTCCTTGTCCCAACTGGTCGATTTCGTTTCGTTTCATTTCGTTCTGTTTCGTTTCGTTTCGTTTTCACTGCCGACGAAAATGCCGACGAAAGTGCCGACGATTATTTTAGTGAGAATTAGGTGCGAACGCGCGAGCATTAGTTTTGTTTCTTTCTCTCTCCCTCTCTCTGTTCTCGAACGAATGCGTCGCGGTTCGTCGTGGTCGTAAGCGTTGACGTAGAACTAATTAATGCAATTTCGTTCGTTCGTTGGCGTAACGTGATGCCCTGTTAAAACAGTCATAAAAGAGAATTAATTGAAAAAAATGATTCTACGTTCTCGTATCAAGGATATACGTTCTATGTGCAACGACTGTACACGTCAACAACGCGTCGTAGGTGTAAATTACAATTAGGTTAGACTCTCGTGGCGCTATTTTGCGTTTTACCTTTAACGAATGAGGAATACCTGCTGCTGGTCTTGCTCTGAAACTTGTCTCGAGGGTACTGTTTGAGAACATTGCGGGCGGGCGCGTTCACGGTATACCTATTAGAGGTTTAGAGAAGGCCGCAACATTACCTAAGCTGTTTAAACTTTGGCGACGAGGGGACCGCTCGGAAGGCCCCCTTTTCATAATTCCGTCGACGTAAAGAGTCGTGCTTGGAAATTTATCTATTTCCTCGCGATTCCTAGGTAGCACGCAAAGTAAATTTTCAACTGCGAACCGAGTAATCACCATCTTTATCGTGCCGATTGTTCAATTGTTCGCACAAACGAAACAATTTAGAGTATCATAGAAGAAGTTTGGTCAAGGAAGCAAAGGTAGTGGTGTTAGTGTATCGAAGGAAGGACAAAGTTTGCTGCCTCGCTTTATCGCTATTGGGTTCGAGCTTGGAGCTTCGAGCGTTGGATGTCGAGGACGTTACGTTTAATGCGACGATGGTAAGCCGGTAGGAACATCCGATGCTGCATCAAACATGCAAATTCGCTGATATAACGTTACACGGATACCTCGACGCGATCCGTTATCATCGTGACGACGATCCGTTGAGCGTTGGCACCGTGCGACATAGTAGTATAGGAGCATGATTAAATTTCCAAGGATATCGACACGACAGGAACACGTAAATCCTCCTTCCTCCTTCCTCCTTCTTCCATCCATCTACGTTGTTATTCGTAGTACGTGTGCAGGTACGTGTGCAGGTACGTGTGCAGGTACGTAGGACTCGTATCTTCCTCCTCGTCGTCTCGTCTCTTCCTTTTTCGGGCTAGAAGCTTGAAATTAACTATCAAAGATGCGAAACGTCGTTACAGCATCTACTGCGGCATCTACTGCGGCATCTACTACGGCGTCATCGATAAAGCTTCTTCATCCTTCTTAGACTTTGCTTTTCAAAAGGACCCTGAGAGAGTAATGCGATAGAAAGATGGATGAAGGATATTAGTCTTATATCGTTTTCTAGGATAGGGAAAGAAAAAGAAGGTTTGATATTTATTCATCGCGGTGGACTGTCATGCTGGTTAGGAAAAGAGGAGCACGCGTCATCTCCGTTAATGGACGGTAATCGTAAGATATGAAATGTAAGGCGATCAAGGATAATTAGAAGGAGTAGAGAGAAGCTTAGGTAGCGGGACCCTTCGCGCCAATGGCACAGATCGGATTTGTCACGATTCCTAATGTTGATCGACGCCTTAATAATTTAATAGCCATACGTCCGCCGTGATCGTCCGGGAGAAGATTATTACCGCGGATCCCTCGGTTAGATCGAAAGCACTAAGGAGCTAACAGACTTAGCGGCGGTATCGCGTTTCCTCCTTTACTTTGGCTCCGGTCTCTACCCTCTACGGGAAATATTGTATATCGCGACGGAAGCCACCGCTCTCCAGAGACAATAATTGCCATCAATCCCATCATTGCTTGACGTTCTTTCCAAACTTTTTTTATCTTTTTCTCTTCTTTTTTCTTCTTTTTTTTTTTTTTTTTTTTTTAACCGATAAACTAACGTACTAACGTATTCCCTTAACCATAGCCGTCCTTTCGAAGGCTATCACTTGTTCTCTCTCTCTCTCTTTATCTCTCGAAATCCGCCCATTTGACGACCGGGTAAAACGTGCGTTGCAAACACGACACGGCACGGCACGGCACGGCATGGCATGGCACAGTACGGCACGGGTCGTGTCCGTGCACGTAGCCGTGAAATAGTAAATACAAAGCTCCCGTGTCGATTCGACGCTCGATTCGACGCTCAATTCGACGCGCGATTCGATCCCCTCGAGAGGCTGCTAACATTCGCTGACACGCCGGTATTTCGATACCACCGCACGGACACGCCCGTGAAATATACGAGGACTACTATAGCCGAGTGTTAACCCGCATTTTCGAGCGTTTGTCGGCACGACGATCGATGACAAGAAATTCAAATTGCACCGGGGACGCATTCGGCTATTTGGAATTACTTTCGATCCTTGTTTTCCCTGTTTTCGATGTTTAGTTTCCCTCTTTCCATTTTTACTCGAATCTATCGAAAGCGTTTAATCATTACTAAATAGATATTTAGTATATTTGAAGTATTCCAAAGAAATCTATGCTACCCTCGTACGATTCGCTCTCTCTTTCTCCTTCTCTCTCGTTGGCAAGAATTTTCCTTTGGAAAGAAAAGAGGGCCGCCTCCAGAGACGCAACCCGCAGAGTAGAGACGTGGTCGATGAAGACGAGAAGAAATCAATGCCTCGGTCAGAGTCCGCTTCACCTTCCTCTCTCTCCTCTCCACTCAGCAATATTCTCCGCCTACTCGTTTTCTCCTCTTTTTGCTCTTTCGCTTGGAGTTTATTTGCAACCGATAAAACTCAAAGATTTGTCTGTCGACTATTTCGTCGTCGTAAAAAATCGAATATCAATGTTGATGCAATTCGTTAAGGATAAAATGGGAACAAGTTGGACTGTTGGTATCGAAGAATAATACTTTTTTGCTTTGTCAATTCTAAAAGTAATACGTATCCGTAGAAATGGCGGTAATAGAAAAGGAAAAGGAGAAGAGAGAGGGAGAATTAGCGGAGGAAAAGACCCTTGCAAGATTTCCACGAGTTTAATATAGTTTTAGGGGCGTCGACTGAGAAAGAGAGTACGGGGGTGTAATGGTGTCTTAAACCGCAGTGACTCTCAACTAAGAGAGTAAACTCTCTCTCTCTCTCTCTCTCTCTCGTAGTTTCGAATAGCTTTGTCGGTCCCCGCTCGAGCCGAACACGACGTTTTTCGATTGTGTTGCAGCTCTCGAAGGATTTGTCAAGGTGCGCGAATCTACCTAGGAAATCGTAACAAGAGCGGTGCTACTTTCTTTTCCCAGCGAAAATAAAGACGAAAAGGGCAACCACCATCGGTGCGAGGGACTCCCGACGGTTCTTGATTTTTACGAGCGCGTAAATTCCGGAGGGCAACTTCCTTCTTACTCTCGGCCCACCCCTCTCGTGAATTCCACAGCATGGAATTTCAGGTCGCCATTAACTCCGAATCCCCTCGAATCACGATTTGAAAGAGCTCGCGATACTATTGCGAATCAATTTTTATTTTGGCAAAAAATCAGCTACGTATAATTTCTCTTTTCATCGTTTCGTCGGGAAAAATCTTAGAGCATTATTAAATACTCGTAATAGTGGTTGGAAAAAAAAAGTCAAAAATGGATGGACGAATAACGCGAATCCGCGAATACTTTGGAGGAACGGAGGAACGGAGGAGAGAGAGAGAGAGAGAGAGAGTCCATTAACATCCCTCGGCTGGTCACTCGCGGCAGCATAGTTGGAATCGTTGCTACTCTGTTGCTGCTTCCCTCTCTCCCGACGGAGGGTGGAAAGTGCGCACGTGCAATTCCTCATCCCTCGGTGTCTATCCGGTTACGGCTTATCCCGGTGGTAGTCATGGCAACACAGGGGTCGGTGCCGCCCCTGGCCGCCAATCAGAGCTCACCGAGCTCTCGGCGATCCGTCCCTTCACTCCTCACGGTGGCGGYGGCGGCGGTGACGGCGGCGGCGGAGGCTCCGGCTTCGCTGAGATTCCCGCTTGGGAGGAAATCTTGACCGGGCGTGCCCTGCATCTCTGATACCACCCCTCGAAGGAACTTCCTTCTTGGTTGTTGCTAAAATCGTTCGATAATAATTTGGATTTGTTTGATTTTGACGCAGGTGAAAAGCCGCACAAATGTCAAGTATGCGGCAAGGCCTTCTCGCAGAGTAGCAATCTGATAACGCACTCGAGGAAACACACGGGATTCAAGCCATTCGCATGCGAACTCTGCGGACGAGCTTTCCAAAGGAAGGTCGATCTAAGGAGGCATCGCGAAACTCAGCACGCCGATTTAGGGACGTCGTCATCGTCGTCGTCGTCGTCGCATCGACCAGCACCCGGAATCACCACGATTTCATCGCAGAATTCTTTGCCAAGTGGAAATGTGTCGATAATGCAATGAAGAGGTGCCCATGGATGGAAAAATGCTAATCGCCGGAAGAGTGCAATCGAAGGACAAAGATCCGAAGGAGGACACGGGAACAAAGAAATTTAGGGTGTTTGGATCGTCGTCAAAGTCCAAATCGAATTGTATTTTTGTTTCTTTTTCTTCTTATTCCATTTCGACTAGCAAAACAAACTTCTTTTCTCGCTTTTTCTTAGATATCGTAAACGGATTCTCTGATATCGGCGACGTTTCTTCGAATGGCCAAAGTCGTTGGATCATTAAAACTATAAATAATAGGGAAAGGAGAAAAGAAAGAGAGAAGAAATGTAAAATAACGTTGTTCTACTAAATTATTATATCTATCGTTTGTGAATATAAACCTTATACGCGCGAGGTGGGGGTTTATTATCATAGATACGTAGAGACATTTTAACGTCCTCGTTCTTTGCTCGTTGGTCGATTTTCATCGAAAAATTGATGAAGTTTGTTAGCGAATAAGAGACGAACGCACATCGACGCACACTTTGCATATCTCTTTCGCGAAGAGGAAAGACGACTCGTCGGGACTCCATTTCTGGACAAAGTCCTCTGGATCGCAACTGTGACCAAACTTGTAAATAGCACCGTAGACCGTATCTCTTTTTGTTAGTCTAATTGTAAGCGTTTACTCGCGCGTGCTTGCGCACGCATTACTACATACATATGAATGTGGATATAAAATGACTCGAACCTATAAATATAAATAGAGAAACCGTCAACGTTGCACCGATCCGGTGGCGGTATTTCTTCGCACTAAATTTCCCTTCAAATTCCCCCTCGAATTCCCCTCAAATTCCCCTCAAATTCCCCTCCTCGATGAGACCAACTCTCAATATTGTATTATGTATATTCGATTCTTTCTCCTTCCTCTTTTCCTTATCAAAGTTTTTATTGTTGTACCATTGATATCATTATGTAATTATTGTAATTAGAACTCGCTGCTATTATTATTATTATTATTATTATTGTCTATTATTATATTATCATTATTATTTTTATTATTATTATTATTATTATTATTATGAATAAAAGCTGTTACCATTTGTAAACCGTTCGTTGGTGAGGAATGACGGAACGAGAGCAAAACGCGACTCGTTTCGATTTCAAACGAATTCATCCCATTTTGTCCGAGAGAAACGTCGAGAACGATTAATCGAGATCTCGTTGAATCTGACGAAGCGAAAGATCACGGTCATTTTGACTAGGTCGTAGACTCGATGTAATTCATGGCAATTCAAGGGTCGATGCCAATTAAGCGGGCTGTTACCAAGAAGAAACCCTTAATATATTTTCCCTTTGAGTTTCCTTCTTATTTATATATTATATTTGTTTTTCTTATTGTGGACTAGTGAAAAACGAAAAGATTCAAGTAGAGGAAATTTTGTCGAAAAACGATTTTACTTTGGAAAATGGAATAGGAGAGGTAGACAAAGGGCGAGAGAACATTACGGCACTGACTGCACGACACCATGACGCAGGCAGGCAGGCAGGCAGGCAGGCAGGCAGGCAGGCAGGCAGGCACGGGAGCAGATTGGACAGTTATTGCATTCTGGGTAAGATTAATTGATATGGGACTCGGGCCTAGAGGGGGGCTCGCTTAAACCGTGTCTCAGTCACGGGGCTTGGGATGAGAGAGCGGTGATTAACCAATTGCACCGTTGAACGAACTCGAACCGAAAGCCACCCCTCCCTCACTATCTTACCAACCCCCTCGCTCTAATAGCCATTGAGTAATGGAGAGGCTCTCATTATTAAATAGCGCAGGATAAATGCGCGCGCTTGCGTAGCTATGCGCGCTCGTAGTAGACGTGCGATTATCAAGGAATCCTCATTAACCGCTGCTACCCGTCATGTGTCCCAAGGTGGACACACTCTTTCATCGATATTTCATTATCAATAAATTCGTTCAAAGTTCAACAAAGTTCAACAAAGTTTATTAAATATTCCGACCTATGTGAAAATCCTATCGTAGAAAATGAATAAAATATTAAAACAAAAGAGCAAAAGAGATGGGTACTATTTTGAGTTCGATATTGGAAAATATTGAAAAGAGAAACGAGCTCTTTGAAGCTCTCTCTCTCTCTCTCTCTCTCTCTCTCTCTCTCTCTCTCTCTCTGGTGAATAACTCGGAAAGGACGAGTATTGCATATGAATATAGTCGCGAGAGGATACACCTTATGACTGTTAAGATATTCACGGCCCCGCGGAGGACACCCTACTTTGAAATATTATATTGCCCAACGGGTCAACCTACCTTCTTTTTCTCGCTAGTTTTGCATTAGGAAAAGCGAGATGACATCGTAGATTCGGTGTGTACTTTTCCATATTATTTACAACCTCGTCGTACGCGCTTTACGCTTTACGCCCCGCCGCAATAACTCGACCGAGTGGGTCCACGAGTGTCAGCAAATTGCTGCAAAACGAGAACTACTTTTATTTCTTTCCTCTGCTATTATTGTCATTTTCGAAAGATTGCTTGGTATAGAAAGATGGACTAGTTACGTACGGCGCACGTTGCGTTTACGTTTGCGTTTACACTTGCGTTAAGATTAATCAAGTTAATTACCTAAAGGCGACCGAGCGAGCCACTTTATTAAATTTCTCTATCGAATTGCACTCAAGTTAATGAAACTCTATTATCTTAAATCGTAGCGGGACATGAGGAAGATGAACGTTTTCGCGACGATGGGTCCTTTCTTCCTTCCTTCCTTCCTTCCTTCCTTCCTTCCTTCTTTGGCAATTCGCATCGGTTATATTTCAAACGCGAATAAACTTGCTCGACTACCTGGCTAAAAAAGATAAGTTTATCCAGGAAAAAGCATAAAGGGATGGATGAGTTTGCGAGTGCGCCCAGGCAAATCTCATTTCCGCGAAGCAGCGCGCGAGCCTCGTATTATGGGGATTTTCTTGTCACGGGAGTAACCGGAATGGGCGAGGATTAAAAAATGTCAATTTCCAATTATCGTCGGGGCAGTGTTGCGCGGACATACGGGTAATGGAATTTTTGAAAAGGAGATTATATTTTACTCTTTATCCAATTTTCACTTTGGCTGGTATCACCCTCCTCCCCGCACAATGTTACCGAACGAGACTACGCATTTTGTCTTCGTTGAAACGAGCAAGTTTGCGAGATGGACGTTTGTTTAATTCGTTGAAAATGAATTATGATGGGAGGCTTCGTAATATTCCAAAGGTTTACCGTTCATTACTCTTTTCTATTTTTTGTTTTTTTTTTTTGTTTTTTCTTTCTTGTTTCTTCTTTTTTTATAAGGCGGGGTCAAATATTGTTTTCTCTCTCGCAAACTAATCAACTTTCGTAAGATCGAGGTTGCGACAAGCTGACGCGAGAGTTGTGTCATTTGTCAGTAGGCTTTTCTAATAACGAGCCGAGTCTCGAACGAGTTTAAACAAATAGCTCGGCGCACAAGGCACGAAGAATAAAACGACGAATGGTTGCAAGGAAGGAAGGAAGGAAGGAAGAAAGGAAGGAAGGAAGGAAGAAAGGATGAACCGACACGCTTAGACGCGATCAATCAGTCGTCTTTGACCGGACCAACTTAATACAGTCGACAAATTGATCGAATTCCAAGTATTTGGTCTCTTGAAATATTCCACGATCCGACGATTGGACCTTTGTCGATTCGTTGAAACTTTGAAAAAAAGAAACACAAGAAAATGTTTTATTATCTATTAAATCTATTAAGTCTATTAAATCTATTAGATCTATTAGGAAAAGATATAAAAGACGATAATCTAGTTTTTAGCAAGTTAACCGTAAATACACGGATAGGCGATGACGCCATTCCCCGGAGAGATCGATTCATTACGGATGTTAAATAAATGATAGGGCATCGGCTAGTCGTGGGCTATCGGAATAGTCGTATTCCCGAAGAGCGATTATTCCTCCGTCGACGTCGTAGCCTCTTGGGCGAAATCAACTCCTTGGGATGTGCACAGGGTAGGTGGTCACGTTACGCCGCGCGACCTAACATTCATCTAACAACATTCGCATCTAACATTCATGATCGACCAACTTACTTTCTTTCGATCTCCATGGTAGATTTGTATTTTCCTTCTTTGCTAGAAGTAAAAGAAGGACTGATTATCGCTTTAACGAAAATACAATTGACGGAGGGGAATGAAAGAACGTTTCCCGATAATGATATATATCTTATTTAGGTGGCGTATCAACGCCTACCTGGACCACGTAGTAGTAGTAGTAGTAGTAGTAGCAGCAGCAGTAGTCGTAACTCAGTTTCCAATAGGATCGTCGTCGTCGTCGTCGTCGTCGTCGTCGTCGTCGTCGTCTCTTAGGAATACTTTATGCGACGTTAAGGATTCCAGGCGCGGTGTCGAGCAACTGCATCGGCGACCTTAAGAATAAGGGCGTAGCTAGGCTAGGTGGTATAGTGTGTTGTACCTTTATATCCTTTCTCGAGGAGTCACACGGATAATCGTATAAAGATGACTGCTAGAGCCGCGGATGGGTATCAACTTTTGATCCTTCGGCCGTCGGTATTCAAACGGCTCTAACTCGATATAAGCGACGTTCCCCAAGGTATCCTTCCCCTTTTTATAAAAGTCAACACACACATGCACCCAGGAATAAAAGTATTTTCTTTCAGGACGCACCAATTCGATTTGCATGTTGGGAGAGGCGCCAAAGATGTCACCTACGACACCACTACTATCTCTCTACTACTACGACTACGAAATGATAATCGTCCTATCGAAATTTCTCGCATCTATCTTATTTACATTTTACAGGGTTAACTGAATACTTCTTTATCTATATCATCAATCTTATATACATTTTTCTTTCGAGATATTTATCGGATAAGAATATACGTCGGGTAGAAGCATCTTTTTCCTCTTGAATATTTCTTCAAAGATCTCTTCTCTTACCGATCTTATCGACAGAGTCAATTTCCACTTTCTGTCTTACTTACAATACCTAATCGTTTCTATCTGTATTATTCCATAGTCGATAAAAAGGATATCCAGTTGAACCTATTTTTGGTACAACTCGAAAACCCTCCTAGGTAGACGTGCTAGGAAGTTTCCTACCTTTACACATTACAGGAATTTATCTTACCGATTTCATTAAATCGATACGAATAGCATGATCGGGAGGGTGACGTAGATTTAACGCGTAGTCATTTAACATAGTAGTTATCGTTCCGAAGAAATTCCTAGGAAATAATAGGAATAGAGAGAGAGAGAGAGAGAGAATTCGATTAAAACAGAAATGGAGCTATATTTTATTATGCTATATTTGAATTTTAGCCATATCCAAGAGTACGCCATCGTAGTTTACAAGAATGCTTTTAGGTTAATTCGTATTAACCGCGTTGTTATAAAATCATCGATTAAAAGACAGAAAGCTCGTTATCTGTCACGCTTTTGAGTCATCCTCGATTTGAAATGCGTCTCGTTCGAATTTCGCTTATGTTTTCACGGATGAAAAAGTATGATGAGCTAAATCGCAAAATCGATCGATCGATCGATCGATCGATCGTTAACGACCCTACGCGATAGCAATGAATCCAAGTATAATCTAAACCACGGAATTAGATAATAAGGAGAACGAACTTTATAGGCAATTTGTCATAAATTGTGTCCCCTAAAAAAGTAACAAAATACCAATACTTATTTCTGGGATTTCTTGGAGGGCGGCATGATGATCACCTCGATCATAGTGACGTCACAGAAAATCATTGAGTATATTTTGGGGATACTTTTATACACAGCGATCGTTCTCCTTATTATCTAACTCTGTGATCTAACGTTCCTGTTCGCGAGTAAAAAGGCAGTAATACGTATAGAAGTAAATAACTAATCATAAGTATATGTATATGTATATATATATCGGTAAGAGAATGAACGATTAATATCTAATCGGATTATAGCGTATCGTTAACGATGATTTCGACAAAGCAAAGAGAAAATGTCCTTAGTCTTGGATAATTTATTTATTGGAAAAATGTCTTCTTAAAAGCTCTATTCTATTTAGATTCCATCGCGGTAATCGTAGATTAAATTGTAACATTTCCATGAGATCGAATCGTTTGACGCGATATAAAATGACGACTTGGAAGGTCGATAGATATACGCAAACGATTATAATATTGGATAAAGGAAGACGAATTTAATCGAAATCGATGACGGCATCATCGAAATCGAATCTTTCAATTGTACGATAAATCGCTGGCAGTCAGCGTACGTCCTATTATAACGCATAGAGTCTTAATAAACGGTCGTAACTCGGTTACACGGTAACTCGGTGTTGTCTCCTTCTCAAAAAACTAACCATTATAATAATAATAATCATCATTATCTTTTTTCCGCTTTGTTATCAAAGAAAGAACAAACGACGAATTGTACGTACTTTTAATGATGCCAATTTACGAAATTCTCTCTGTCTGTGTGTGTGTGTGTGTGTATGTGTGTATGTGTGTGCGCGCGTACGTTAATATAATTATTGGGGAAGGCTTCGATTTGTAACTCGAGATGTACATAGAAAACTCGATCAGAGCGCTCGAAACTCCATCTATATTATATTATATTATTATTATATATATTTATTTATTTATTTATTTATTTATTTATTTATTCATTCATCATTGAAATATTCATTTAATAATCTGGCAAGCTTAGCAACAAGGTAGGTACAGATAATTCGTAAACGGCGTAGCTTACGAACGAACGTGTCTTCTCGTTATTTGGCACTAGAATCCCTTCTCTTACAATACATTCAAATCGACTTTTGATCTGCCCCCATTCCTACGAACATCATGTTACATCTTCGATCGGATGAACGCATAATTCGTTCTCAGGCCTAATTTCGTTTATAACTATATGTCATATATCTTGATATCGTTAGGATCTACGTAATATAATACACAATAGACACACACCTTCTTACTTCGAGAAAAGAAGACTGGTAATCTCTCATCAGTAATGTATTATGTATATCTTTGGTTTAACTGTGTGAGCAACGATATATTTAAATTCGCTAAACTCGAATAGTTTACAATAATAATAACAATAATAATAAAAGGAGTAGGAAATATGATGTATAATATAATTAACTCTATTTTGTTGTCTAACGCACCTAACGCGTAGGTACATGAATGAACAACTCTCGATTAACGCCTATCCTTCTATAAATAATTTGCCATAGGTTGGCAAATAAAAGGGTTGCCCTTTATTCATCGTCTGCCTATTTTCTTCGTCGATCGCAAAACTTTCTTGTTCGAGCTGCTGCTGCTGCTGCTGCTGCTGCTGCTGCTGCTGCTGCTGACCAATAATGACCAAAAAATGTAGAAATTGGAAATTGGAATGTTGTCATTTGTAATTTGAAAGATGCGCGAAGGAGGAAAAAGATCTGGCAGAATCCTTCGACAAGTTTTAAACCAAGTGTGGTGGCAGGCTGAGTTAATAATAAAGGGTCTTCTTCTTCTTCTTCTTCTTCCTCTTCTTCTTCTTCTAGGTTCTTCTTTTCTTCTTCTTATCCACTTGGCCTGCTACTGTATAGAACACGTCAATGGATGCGACAAAGCGTGATCGAGCAATATTGGAGTGCCCGCTGCCAATTCCGTTCTCGCATCGCCACCACAATCGTCGTCGCAGTCAAAGTAGTTGCTCTGAAAAATGTCAAGTTGCATTGAAGAACAATATATAATTAGAGTTGTTTCTTCTTCATTTTTTTCCATTTCTCTCGAGTTTGTTTGTTTTTTGTTTGTTTTTTGTTTGTTTTTTGTTTACCTGACAATCGATGCATCGACAACTGTCGGTCAAAGAACACGTTAGTCCGAGTATTTCAACGGCTTCTTTGTAAAGCTCCGCGCTCGACTTTCGTTGCCTCGGCGGAGAAGTGGGTGCGCTTACTGTGCCGGTTCCCGATGGTCTTCTGGCCCTCTTCAATCTCGAGGAGGATTCTCGAGACAAGGAGGAGGTCGACGTCGATCCTCCTCTCGGTCGATCGTCGTTAGTGAGAAGTGCTCGTCCTGCCGGCGAGGCGAATAGTTGCAACATATCCATATCCTGAGAGACCAACAAATCATCAAGCATTTATGAACATTGGTATATTTAATTACACCAAATATCGCAAAAAATATTTCATTTCTAAATAATAACAATAGAAAAGAAGAATTTAGAGCAGAAATCGTTATACCGAAAGAAAATAATTGGAAATGTTCCAACGGTTCACACAAATGTCCAACGGACTTTTTATTCCATTTATTTGGACGAAAATATTGTCAGGGGATTATTTTATTTCTACAATAAGATACCCAGGGGGCCCATAAGATGGCCCATAAGAATAGACATTAGTCGATGAAGAAATTTCCTTTTGCACAATCATACACGATTTAGTTAGAGTTAGTTGCTCGTTAGCGTTATACTTTTTGTCAATGTTCGCGAAACATAGTAAAAGCAATTATCGATCAATTACAGGACGCAAATGTAGACGAGCGGGTCATCATCCATTCGGCCGTTAACTGCGACTACTCGATGTTCCAATTAACAAGGTGGCGCACGTAACAGAAACTCATTAGATTAATTAAACTCTACGTTTTTCAATAGCTCGCTAACGAAAATGATAAGTTCAATTTGTAACAATTTGTAACAATTTGTAACAAAAAATGCAAAGCTTTCTTCTCGTTGATGATCTTTTTTTCTTCAATCAATGATAAATGATTTAATTGAAAGTAACGATTTATTAACCGATGCATTCCAGGGAATTTCCAGGGAATCCGACCGACAACACAACGCGTCTATTCATTCAATCTCTCTTATTTGTTTGTTCTATATTTGAAATCCTTTAGAAATATTCTCAAAGATTATAAGTTAGCCGTGTTTTCATTGAAAAAAGCAATCGAGAGAATTCAACTCGTTACATTTATTCGATACCAAACACACCTGCTGTTTCCTTTTCATAATTACGAATAGGACGAAACGCGAAAGCGTAGATATACACACCGGCAAGGATTCCGGAGTGTGGTCCAGCACGTATATGCTGTTTGTATATCCGTACAACATGGTGTCCAGATCTGAAAGCAAAGAAGAAGGAGAACATTCAATTGAATTGTTTGAAGTTAGATCGGAGAATAGCAATTTCCTAATCTCCAAGTACGCAGGAAATACGGTCAAGAGGTTCTCGCTCGCGGTTTCCTCTCCAATTCGTTAGGATTCAAATATTCTTTCTCTAACTTTTCGTCAGCGCACTAATAGTCGATAACGATTCGTTCCACTTCTCCGGCACATAATCAAATCAAATCAAATCAAATAGAAATTGTATAGAAGGTAAATAAGTCGAAGTGGAAGAGCATCAAATTATTACGGTAATCTCCGGGATTAGCCGTAGTTACGTTCTCGAACGACTATAATCCCATATAGAGTTAGATTTAGGAGCATAAAAACGAGAGACGACGCGATTTTGGGAAAAAATGATAGCGCGATATTCCTTCGATGGACTTTGAAAGCCACTTTGATGATATCGCTGGTCGATCCATTTTCATGCAAATGGTTCCGCCGTCAACCGACCGACCGACCCTTCACCGATGCGCCGCGTTTACCTTATCCGAAAAAGTAAGTGTGAAAGGGAAGTCGGTCGGTCGGTCGGTCGGTCGGTCGGTCCACCACGAAAGCAGTTCGATCTCCACGATCGAATTTCAATTTTCCTCCTATACCAACGGACTTTATTTTATCAACAATTTTCCCAAGAGAACTCTCCGAGAGTTACTTATTTGCCAAAATACAGTCGCTAACGATTTATTCCGTGATTGCGTAACGAAGGACGAGGAGGAGAGACATTTTTCACTGCAAACAGTTTCCGCTTTCAGCTGCATTCGGACAAATGAATGTATTGCGACGACGACTTTCCTAACGCATTCCTTTTCTTCGATCGTTTAGAAACTTGGACAGAATGATTAGTTGGATGAAATAGTTTTCCATCCTATTGCGTAGTCTGCCCAAATCAATTTGACAAACTTTACCTACGCGATAAACGTCTTTTATTACTTCGAGCTAGTTTGAACGAAATTCAATGTTTCACAGTAAAAAACTACAAAAACGACGCTTTGTTGATACGCCAAGATACGCGTTCTACAAAATATCATTGCTTTTTGACAATGAGTCTACGATGTTATCGAGAAATATCTGTTGTATATCTGTTGTATATCTCTTGTATATCTCTTGTATATATATAAACTTGAAATGCGAGCGTAGGATTTATCTCGCGTAACATGAATTATAGGAAATAGCGATGAATCTCGATATCGTTCGTGTCCCGACACAATACAATTGATTTCCCTAGCAAACTCGATTCGTAACCAGTTTCGATTGCTATTTAAAATAATCGGTATGCGTTGCTAATCGATTATATCTTGTTACGTATTATGCCTTCGCTCGCGTGCATTTCTATACAATATATTCGAAAAATGAAAGTGTCATTAAAAAGACAAGAAATAGATATAATGTTTGAACGTTATTCAATGGTTTACGGTTTATCGCACTATATCGGCTTCGCAAATCGCAAATCGCAAATCGCGCGTAACGCTTACATCAATCATTTGATCGGACATTCAAAGATACCTACATCACATATCATTGAAAGAAAACGTACGCGCGTTGGTTTAGTTAAGTTTAGTTAGCGATATGCAAATTTCACGTTAAATCGAATCAATATTGCATTACGGAGCAGGGTCCGACACGATTGAATTCTCTGTGCGTTTCCATAGGAAATTCATGTTCGTTTATTCTTATAGAAAGATTTTCAGGGTATCGTAGACGTTCCGCTTTTAAAGAATGATCCGCTTTAAGGGAATAATCCCACGAGAGGTGGAAGTTTCGCAGAGTAATAAATGATGATAGAACGTCCAGAAAATGATTAGTTTCAGTTTGTCGATTGGATATGCGAGGATAAACTAAGAAAATAGACTAAGAAAATAGACTAAGAAAATAGACTAAGAAAATAGACTAAGAAAATAGTAGAGAAAAACTTGCATTTGACAGAGGTGCTTATCGATCGAAAAAAAGTCCCAAGTTTCTATGGGATACCAGGGAAGAAATGGCCCTGACCTAGTAAGGACCATGAACCCGAGTTATGGGCTTTGGTAGCAGCAGCGTAGGGACGAAATCAAGAGCGGAGAGAGCAAATACACGGAGGGCCACTTGGGTAGCGTTAAATAATTCATAGACACGGGCATCGGTGGTCGCTAATACTACTACTACTACTACTACTACTACTATTACTACTAGTAGTAGTAGCCCATTCGACCGTTCATCACGAGCAATCGATTGGAGACTACGGGGGGAGGAGGAGGGGTGGGGGTGGGCGGACTTGCCCTCTGCCTGCCACCAACCCCACTAAGCACACCCTACTTATGATGCCTACGATTTCCAAGAATAAGCATTGACATCGATCAAAATTCGAACCCAACCAACCAACCAAGTAGAATGAATGCGATATTGCGATAGATGGAACAACCAAACCCAACACGCGTTTTTTCTTCTTGCTTGCGAGCTATTAAACGCTATTAAACGGTATTAAAGCGCTAATGGAGTTAGAGAAAGGACGACCGAGGGATCGATCGATCTCTCTCGACAAAATACGGCCAAGCTTTTTGCAAGGATCGATAAGAGAACTCATAATTCCTTTTCACATTTTCGCGTAGGCATTCGCGTAGGAATATTGAAAAGCTATTTTACTTGTGATATCGAGAAAAATGTATTAATGCGATTAAAAGGCAAAAAGAAGAAAAGGAGCCGAGCCGTTGCTATTCTTTCGATAAGTAGACTAACTATATTTTCAAAAGAAACCAGATGGCGAACGAGCGAAACATCGAAGCGATAGAAATCGAAACTTTTCTCTCTAGAATCTTGTTCTCTCTATTCGTGGAATTCAACGTGGATTCAAATAATGACCAAGTTCATTAAAGTAATAAGGTGTAGTTATTAATGCTCCGAATACCATTTTTATTCGACGTTGCGTTAATTAATGTCTGGATTAATTATCGAAGAATGTAAAGTTTCCATTTTCGTTTCGACACGCAAAGGTGCCTGTCGTCTGCCTGCTGGTTATACTGTTGAACGACAAAAAAAAAAGCGAACAATTTAATGTCCAACTTTAGCTACTCTTTGCGTTGGTCGATAAGCAAAAGGAGGAACGTCGTCGTCGTCGTCGTTAACCGTTGCATAATTCCGATAGCTCCTATCAATGCGAAATCATTAGTTGAAATTAATGCGATTTCTATGGGAGGCGTGCTTACGATATTATATGTATGTACATACTATCGACTATCGACTATCGGCTATCGGCTATCGGCAATTTCAATATTTACATGCATACGAACGAGCGAGCGAGCGAGCGAGCGAGCGAGCGGCCACGGTAGACGACGACGATTGCCATTTACTACCGCAATAAATATAGTTTGCTGTCGATCATTTATTGCAGCGTAAAAAATACAATGCGGTGATCGATGTCGCATTTTTAATCGTTTTATGGAAAATATATAAATCGTCGAGGCACACCGACCTGTAGGCGTACATGGAGTTCTTGCTGCTTCCACGAGGTCTTCGCGACTTCCAGGTGGAGCCTCCAGCATGGTCGCACTCCCGGAGAATTTCCTTACGCACAGCAGGCTCAACGCTGTAACAAAGATCCTAATCAATATCAATATAAATCACCCTTACGCATATATAATCTAGTTACTTCATTTGGACTTATTATTATTCTATTTGTTTTCCTATTACTATCCTTCATCACATTTCGTATTAATCTTTTACGCGGGTCTTATCCTTGGTGTTGCGTAGCACGCAACGTAAGGCGTAAATCGTATATCATATTTCCCAGCACATTATTGAACTATAAAACTCGATTCGAATTTTCTAGAAGACCATAGAATCCAAAACAGACACACTAAAAGAATTCTCTTTAAATCTTCAAAGCACTGGTGCATTGTTAGATCTCTCGAGTGTTATACGATACACTATGTAAACGTGCGATAAGACGGAGAGAAAGAACATTACTCATAGGAAAGTTCCTTTATTCTTAAACTCCACTATGACCCTTACTAAAGCTCTTCCATCGGGAGACCCCCGTGGGTGGACCCGTCTACTATAGGTCAATCAACTTGGGTAAGGGATTTTTTTGGTATAAAAACCCCTCGAAAAATAACATCAGTCAAGAAGAAGAAGAAGAAGAAGAAGAAGAAGAAGAAGAAGCAGTCTACACGCGGCATCGTACTACACGCCTTGCAAGCAGCAACGACAATCAAGAACGAAACTATTTTATCTAAGTTTTTACTTAGCAAAAGGAGAAGAGACATTTTTTGCATTGACCGCGATTACAGTTGCGGTAGATCCGCTTTACCCATCGAACATTCTAATTTCAAGGGAAAATAAAGAGGAAACATTTCTATCTTCGATCGCGTACGAGTGGAAGTAGCAAATATAAAATGTGCCATTTCATTTATTGCGATGGGATGCGATAGGATCGATCTTCAAATGTATTATTATATATAGGTTTTTCCTAGCTACGTCGCGTAACATTTCTAACAACTGTTGGAACGCATTCGCTCGAGAAATTCCAACATAAGTATATTGTAGGTGGAAGAACTGTGTTGTGTGCAAATTGTTTGCTGGAAAAATTGAGAGAAGCTTTTACTCTCGCAAATTCCGCGTCGATCGTTGTTGCACACACCAGTTCTCTGCGGTTTGCAAAGGTTACTCTCTATGCGCATTTACAAAGGTCCTATGCATAAAGCAGCAGCGAGCTTTCCAATCGCTTTGTCTGCCAAAGAGATAGAAAAAAGAAACGCTCGTGGTTAGCGTAGATAGAAGTTACCCTTAATGCCCTATCGATTTCGTCCAAGGCTACATTCGAAAGGATAGTGAAAATATAGAATAATAGAAGTGAAAAATAGCTGACAAAATGTCGTCTAGTCTTACCCCGCTTCACGTCTCGCCACGTGTTCGTGATTTCGATGAATCTACGCTGCCCGTTTGGTGTTTATCCATATAGTCCTCTCACATTCTTTCGCCGTCCGGTATACAGAGCGACTCTGAAAGAAAGCAAAGGAAACTTTATCCTAAAAGTTGGGAATAAATTAGACTAGAGACTAGAAACTCGAACGGTCGAACCTACCGTGACAGTTAACATCGGAGGAAGGTTCATGCGTTATTCATGAAATTCTTGAGTTGTGAACGTGTTCTCGTTTGGTCACGTGGCTGAACACAGTTGACGCAAATGCAATAGGTAAACGAGGAATCTGTTTTGCGCGTGCATAAACGCAATATATGCATGAGACGACAGGAGGACAGGGTGCACACTAATTCCACCGACTTGGTGCATCAACCAGGGTCGGGGTCGTCGTCGTCGTCGTCTTCGATTAAATAGGAAATATTGTAGTTGTTGCAATACAAAATCCCCTTTCTAAACGTTCATCACGCAACACACAAACGTCAAATCGCAACACATTTATTAGTAGGCGCAAAATTTGGTCACATCTAGTAGAGAAGAGCACGTCCGAGTAAACATGGAGGATAAAACACGTACGTGCCTTGCTGTGGGCACGACAATGGGTGGTGGTGGTGGTGGTCGACGAATAAGCCGCGAATTCTCAAGTTACGTAATCAAGTTTCTATTGTAATCGCGTAAACGTGTCATTTCTATGGCAGGTGTTATGCTTGAATGGCGAAGATCGATGAATAGACATTATTTCACGGAACGTTCCCATTCCTATACAGTATTTTTTTCATAATGTCTCGTTAAATCGTATCGCGTTCGTTGCGTTCTAAGTCTTTCCAATCGATTATTATCGAAGTTTCATTGTAAATCAATTTTGTAGTTTGACAACTATTTCTTTCCTACGTTCGGCAATCCTGCAAACAAATACGTCAATATAATATTAAATCGTGAAAAGGGTTCCTTCCATTTATCTTTCAATTAATTTTTATTCGCTAAACTTATAAAAGGGAGGAAAGAACAAAATCGAAGATTGATCGCGAATATCGAGTATATCAAGATTATTCGAACAACAAACGAAATTGGTCGTAAATCGTAAGAAGGATGGATGGATCTTTTATCTCTTAAGGTGATTCCGTTCGCGTTCTCTGGCTTGTAAGAGCGGCGTTCGGCTGGCACAGTTACAAGATAAGGGATGCTCCTCTCGCCACTTGTTCTTAATCTCCGCTTCGACAGTAACAAACAAACCTTTGCACCTATTTTCGTCGTTCGTTAATCGGCATCCGTTATCGAACGATCGCAAGCTTTATTAACTCGGTTGGTCCGTGTGGTTATGTCCAGCATGGTCGGACCATGACTCTCTCTCTCTCTCTCTCTCTCTCTCTCTCTCTCTCTCTCTCTCTCTCTAGTCTCCATAGACTCGTCCGGATAGTAATTTGCAAGGAAGAGTGACACTATCTCGCTTATCACTCCCAAGTGCTTGCGGTACTCCCCTCCTACCTTATGCATTAATATGGCATATATCTACGTTGAGCCTTTCCCAATTTACCATCATGCCACTTGCAATTACTTCAATATTCCGATTGCTTTGATTTACTACTTTTATTTTCTTTCTATTTTCTCCATAAGACTTGACGAGGACTCATTCAAAGACTCATTTTAGAGACACGCATAGAAATACGTACACGTACGTGCCTTAGGTATACCTATATATAAACGTTGTATCATGAAAAAAGGACGAGTTATCCAACTAGTTATAGTATCCAAAGTACGTAGGAGAGCAGTATAAAGCAGAGAGCACGCTAGAAAGATCTCCTATAAACTGCACCCTCTTGAAGAAGCGTATACATTTTTCTTCGTCCTACTCCCTTCCACGTCTGAGACATCCGCTAAATCTCCAAGAGTGTATACAAACGGCAATTCGTCTTGAAGACTTTCTAGAAAAGTTGCATCAACGCTCTTGAGTTTCAACTCAACAGACAAAGATGCAAATTGAATCGTAGGAACGTGGCGGCGATGCACGATTGAGAATAAAAAAAGAAATCGGCTAGCTCGACTAAGAAGATGAAATGAACGAATATTGGCTAAAGTTTCGATGACGAGTATGGAATTGGTTGGAAACGACGACGCGTTGCGATTAATTCAATCAGAGTTGGGAATGCCATAATTAATCATGCCAACCGAACTTTTCGACGATTAAAGTATTCTTTCGAGAAACAGATAGATCTAAATTGTAACAGTGTTATTTGACGAAAAATTTCGAGCAAGCAACTGATTTACGGAACAATGCGTCGTAAAATGATAACAAAAAATAAAAAACGTATTTTGTAACTGTGACGTACTCACACCGATCGTTGCTCGTTCGGACCTAACTTACACAATGTGCGCGACCCAATTAGCGTTGCCGTTGGCGTTACCATACCCTACCATACGCTACCATACGCTACCATACGCTTGGTAATGGCTCGTATTACTTATACCAAGTCGGAACCGCGATTCGGGTTTGATTCGGGTTTGATTCGGGATTCACGTTTCACGTGACCAAGCGTATAGACTGTAATTACATGTTCCTTTCTAAATACTTATACATAGTAATATATAATGCGCGATAATTGTGTATGCAACGAATGTACGTAAGACTTTTATGGAAAAACGAATTTTACGAGTTGTTTGTATATATTTATTCTCTCTAATGGTAAGTTAATTTGGCAAAATAAGATTCGGACAAAGGTTTGAAGAAAACAATTGAGAGTAGGAAGGAACGACGAAGCTAATAAGCGCAGCCAGATAAAGCAAGTTCCTTTATCGCAAGACAAGTTTAGTTGTTCCAAAAAGAGACGAAACAATCGAGCAAGAGAGTAGACGACGACGACGAAGACGACATTTATCAAACGACGAGGCACGTACTTTCTTTGCACGCCAGCCACGTTTCGTCTTTTCACAATCCTTCCTTCTCCTTTGTTTCCTTTGCGAGTAACGTTCCAACAAGATTCTTCATCAACGCGTTCGAGTCAAACTTCGTCAAGCTTGCTATAAAAAAAGGGACCTTTTTCCAATCTTCCTAACTTTCATATAACGTGAACAAATACACGTGTTTGCATCCTTATCGAGGTACCACTCCGTATGTTTTTCCAAGTAATGTTCGAGAAAGCCAAATTACCTGGCTTTTTATTCCAAAGTATATAGGGGCGAAAAGCGGACAATATATAGAAGAGCCGATAAACACGTCGACTCCACGAGTATGGTACGTGATAATAGGATGCGAGAGGCATCGTATTGTGGCGAACACAATGAACTTCTCGTTTCAACGTTTCCCAGGCAAATGCCTCTGGCAGTTCGTCCTCGAATGAGAAGCGAATGCCTTCGAGCATAAGTGTATCGTACACGGTACAATGAAATCTTACAAATTAAAAGCGTCTCCGACTCTCCAAATGTCTTTTCTTGCCCTTACGTTTGCCCTTACGTTTGTCCTCACCTATCCTATATAATCTAGTATCTCTCTCTCTCTCTCTAAATCGAAATTTCTTTCATTCTAATCGGCTTAATATTTCGTTCACTTTGATTAAAGTCACTACTATTTGCCTTCTATTTCTTCTATTTCTATATTAGAACGAAGAAGACGTCGACGTTGGCTTAGACGAACATTTTGCGTGTGTGAAAGAAAAGAAAAGAAAAAAAAAGAAAAAAAAAAAAGAAAATTAATGGAAAAGGAAAGAATCGCAATTTGGGTAAAAGCAGGATTTACACTTTTTCATTTTTTTGTCTGTGTCCCTTTTTGGAGCAATATATTTAATGGAATATGTATAATTATCAAAAGAAGTTCAAAGTGTAATATAGTGTAATTAAGCAGGGGGCACATCATTTGCATATATTATACATTATATCCGTTGCACGTTCGCCATCGTCAGCAGTATATCGCCAAATGTGGCGCCAAATCAATTTTCGCCCTAACTGATGATAATCGTTAAACGTTGTTATGTCATTTTAATCTATATCGGGCCTCCCGACGACATTCCTCTATAGGACTACTAATAGAGTCGATACGCGTTTGATACGCGTTTGATACGCGTTTGATACGCGTTTGATACGCGATAATGTAGTAATGCGGCAATGCAACGATGAGAGTTTGTTTCTACAATTATTGACTTTTCATTGGAAAAACAAGAGCGCTCGTCCACGACTGTATAGAAGACAGTAGTAGAGTATAACAGTGTTTCCAGTTACAAGACAGAGAATAACTGATTTGTAGCCTTGTCGAAGGTTCGAGCTTATAAATCTCAAGCAGCTCGACAGCCTTCTCCTTTCAGCCATCGGTCCGTGTCCTCTCCCTTGTTTCCTCCTTTCGCGTTATCTTCTATCCAAGCGCGCATAACAATAACGCACGACCTGCTTATGATTTATGCTCGCGCATTTGACGTCGCTCCTACATACATATAACTGACGTTGGCGTATCCGTCTAATCTGTGTGTGTGTGTGTTGTGTGCGTCGTTGCAAGTAGACAAAATGGCAATGTAGGCAATTCCAACCGAACGGACACGCGTGAAAACAGCAGAAATCGCTCGATCTTTATTTTAATAGAGAATAACGAGGACAGTAGTTTGGGCTTGGCATTAATGAACGTTCAATTATCACCTTATTGAAAACCAAATATCGTCCCGACTTTCCAATTAATGTGAAAGGAGAAACCTTTAGGTAGTCACCTTTGAAGCTTTTACGCGTTTGACTGTTTCGGCGGATTAGGGGGGATCGACCGAATTAGTTCCGGTAGGCCTCGCGAGGTTAACGATCTCCCATTGGTACTCCATTTCCATGGAAAATCCGTAGGCGGCTTAACCTATCGTTTTACTCTTTGTTACCCGTTAAACTCGATCTATTTTTTACATATCGTTCCCGTGTACCATTACCCTGTAAACATTGGCACGGCTTAATGAAACCTACTAAATTGTAAAAGGTAATTGCTGTAGGAACTCGACATTTAAATAATTACAAAAGAACGAAACTAAAAATACTTGTCATCAATAAATTTCTGTTATAGCATTATATAACTAGGAAGTAGTAATCGAAGGATCGGAATCTTGTTAAGTGGCAGCGGTCAGTCCTCATCGATTTGGAAAAGTATAAAGATAAAATACGAATTGGTGGTCGATCGTGTGTGTGTGTGAGAGAGAGAGAGAGAGAGAGAGAGAGCATCCTTCCTTCCTTCCTTCCTCCCTGTCTCTCGTGGTATTCCAAATTGTTAACTATCGGCCAGGCGGCTCTATTGATTCGGTGGCCTCGAGGTGGCATAACGCGGTTCGACCAATTCACCGATGTCGGTAAGCATGGAATGCCTGCCTGCCTACCTGCCTGCCTGCGTACCTTTTCGCATAACTTACCACGACCAATCTATTTACTTTTCTTTTTAACAAACGAGACAATTTTCGATCTAAAATGCAATTAAAGTTACTACGTCTGATTATTGGTGTCTGATGTTTCCCATGGTGGTTGGTGGTTGGTGGTCGGTGGTCGGTGGTCGGTGGTCGGTGGTGTGCTCCAATTTTCTTTCTATTCCAACTTTCAAACATAATTCTATTTGTTTAGGATCGTACGGTAGAGCGAGCGACTTTTTTATCTTATACTTTCTTAACGTATGATCATTAGACGTACTCTTGTGCGCTACTTCATTGCTCAAAAAGAGGCCACACGGACCTTCCAAACAACTTCTCTCTCCGCTTAGACTTTTGCGACTTTCGAGTATACTGCACGCTAAAACAACCTTACAAGAGACAAAAATGTGGAAACAAAGAGAACGTAATTTTCTCTCTTACGTCATAGTTGTGTGTCGCAAAAACGCTCCTATATTTTTCTCTCTCGTCGTTACTACAAACGAACGTACAGATGCATCACACAAATGCATTGCTTATTGCACTTGGTTATTACACCTTGGCTACTGCGATTAGAGAAAAGTCGAGCCTATTCATTTCCAACGCGTTATCTTCTTCGATCCTTTGACAGTCGAGAAGCCACTAGAGAAGCCACGCTATTTGCATTTTTCAATTTCCAAAATTGACCCATTGCAAGTTTCGACTTTTTCTCCGGGAAACCTGAGAAAAGAAATAGGGAAAAAAGGAAAATTGAGAAATATCCTTAATGTAATATTGAGACAATATTGACAATAGGGCTTCTCGTTCGAAAGGATTTCTTTTCGTTTCCATCACTACCGTGGTAACTATCAATAAGATGGATAAACAGAAAGAAAGATGCGAAGGAGGAGGTGGGTATCTCGGAGAAATCCAAGTTTCAATAAGCCGGGAAGACCTTATTAGGTACTTCCATCGTGCTCGTAAAGCCATTCAATTTACCGAGAGAGATTTTCACCGGGCGCATTGCGGCTACGAAGAACTAGGATGACGTGGAAATAGAAAATCGAAGAAAAAGAAAGGATGAATAGGGAGGCGGTAGACGCGTAAAGGAATGACCGGATGAACCACGAAAGACGGAAATGAGAAAAGGAAGATACGAATTGATGCGTTACAGCAATACTTATCGGCTCACGCTTGTGCTAAAAGACGAGCAAATGTTAAGTTCAAACATATTTTCATCGAAACTACGTTACCTTTCATTAAAAGTTTCAACTGTTTGTCAATGTTCTTCGTTTCGTTGGTGTACCGAGTCGAAGTCTCCGAAAGCAAAGGATCGAATCGGCCAGCTGGATCGTCCGTTCTTTCTTTTTCGGTCAAAGCGCACTGGTGTGTGTGTGTGTGTGTGTGTGTAGTCCGATCGAATTGATTTCAAATTGATTTCATCAAAATATGGAGATAACGACAGATAGATATCGGCATTATCTTTTGACTATATATGCAACTATTTTTCACCAGCTTATTTCTTTACCTTTAGAACGTCCACATCGGACAATACGTTAATCGAGGAAGCTTCGAAATTGTATTTTTCCAATACGTCGAGCAACAAACTTGAATTTATTTGCGACCAAAAGGTGGACTCGTCGATGACGACATAAATTCTATACGATATAATAATGAATTAAGAATATTTAGCTTACATTTGCAAAAGCTTACTTTGGCAAATAATTGTAAGAACGATGCTAATAGTAGGTTGTATAGTACCGTGGTTCATAGATAACGTTCAGAGCGGCTTTCAGTCCAATCAAATTGTATATGGGAAGATATTCTTCGGGGGACAAACGGTAGTAAATACGAAATCGTTGCCCGTAACACATTGCCTCTATCTGTATAAAAGAAGAAATGAACATTTGGAAATAAGCGCGAAATTGGGCCGCCGATCGATGGACGCTTATGCACTTCCTGTCAGACTTTTATGACTCTCTACCCCTTTCACACTTTTTTTTTTTCCTATTAATTCAACGATAAATCCATTTTCCAAAGAGATGTGCTTGTATGTACGTCTGCAAAGAGGCTATATACGTCCGGAAAATCTTCCCTCTCGAGCAAAATTTGAGCATTGTTTGTCCTCATACTGGGATTGTCAACGAGAATCGCTTCCATCTCTAACGGCGAACGTTGCAACGCCATTACAGAGATATACTATAAATACTTTAGAATTTATCTATTTTTCACATTTTACTGCACGCACGCACGCACGCACGCACACACAACTTCAAAGGATAACGAAAAAAAAAAAAAAAGCGAATCGCGCAATTTCACGCTGCCTCCCTAGGCAAGAAACATATTCGATATACGCGACGCAGAAAATCGATCCAAAACGGAAAAGTCTCCTTTATCTACTACAATTTAATACGAGTTCTTGTAAATTCTACTCGGAATTTACGGATCCACTCTCAGAGATATCTCACGTGTGCGCATTTCTAAATGTATGCGCATTGTATGCAAATAGAACGCATATGAATCGTGTGTCTCGCATACATAAAGAGCTTTGCCTCTCGACGCGTACCATTGCGCGCACTTATGTAGATATATGCGTAAAACAAGCGTTAAACAAGCGTTAAACAAGCGTTAAACAAGCCTAACGTTCGTTCCTCAGAGATGAAAGTATATCTTCTTATGTAAGTATATCTTTTTGCCAATGCGTTCAGATACGTCAGTGTTACGTCATTTTCAGCGTCAATTCCAGCGTCAGAGTTGCGTCAGGGTTGCGTTAGCCCCTCCCCGATGGTCTACCACCTTGTCGTGGTGGGGAGGCTTAAATGTTCTCGTGATCTAATGTGAAGGGTAACCCCTTCACACTAGTGAAGAACATAGACCAAGAGTAGACCAAGTCTCCCCCCGTGGGAGAGAGATCGTAGAATTCTCCCACAGTATCCCCTGCTTGTCGTAGGAAGCAACTAAAAGGGGTCTAGGTAGCGGTCATCATTTTTCCTGTGGCCCTGACAGGATAATGCTTTGACTCAAGGTTCCGCCCTTGCCTTCGCGATGGCATGGTAAGTAAACACTTCTTCCTTTTCCGAGTGTACCAGTAGGTCCGGGAGGAAAACCCAAACCACAGCGGCTGTGGGTGGTGGTTTGACTGGCCCCCCGTCGTCGACAGTCAGCGTCAGTCATGAGCTTGTGGTGGTAGACAACCCGGGCCCGGCTCTGGGAAATACGTCGGGAAGGTTCCTGCAGTGGCAGCCATACGCCAGGAAGGATGGAAGAGGAATGGAAGAGGAATGGAAGAGGATGGTCTGGAGGAGTGGCAGAGGGCTGCTCGCTCCATGGAAAAGTTGGGGGCTCTATCGAAAGGTTTTTTAGTTGGTAAGCAATTCAATCCTGGGCTAATTCAACACTCCTTCAGGTACCGAGACTGGGAGGCCTATGAAGATTTGCTACCTCGAATGGAATAAAAAAGTGATTGATCGTAGGCCCGTATTTGTTGTTAAATCGAGCAAGAGATATGGGATCGCGCGTATCTTGGCACAAGCAGCTTATTGGGGTCGACGAAGCGTATTTATTCAATCGTCTTTTTCCTTTCGTGCATCGATTTAATAGCAATCGGAAGGAAGCGTTCTTTCTTTCAATTTGTTGAGACAATTTTGAAGGACCGAATGCTTACCCTTGTCCTTACCCTTCCTTATCCTTCGAAGACGCTATTCGAGCTTTCTATTTAGAATGATATCGATCATACCGTTATGGCAAACATTTATCTTCATATGTTTGATTCTATATACATAACAGCTTATAGAGCATAAACAATACGACGATATCGATCGAGAGCAAGAGAGGAATTGGGGGATATTGGGGGATATTGGAAGGAACGTTGCCAATGGTATTACGTATCGTTATACATATATACGAAACTATAACACAACAGCAGAGTGTAAATTAATTCGGTAAACGAAATTTTATAATGTATATTTATGGAACGAACCAATAAATATTTGTGGTGAAAAAGGATCTGCTTGAGAAATGTTTCTTAGCTTAGACTTTTTGATCGAATCGGAAGGAAACAATGACTGCTACCAATCTCGAGATCGTGAAGTGAGAGTTCGCCAACAAGTTTGAAGGTTAAGTGGAATCCGGGGACGGATCTAACGCTACCACCTATGCTCGACTAACTCGACTAGCTCGCTTTCAATGGGGCCCCCCTTTCAACTTGGCCACGAAGCAACGAGAAACAATGTTGATAATATTAAATAAATAATATGAAAAGATTATCGAGTTACGTAGGAGTAAGTCTATTATTCGCTGTTTGCGTAACTTTACACGAAATTTCGTCCAAGGAATTAATTACATCTGTCTCGAAAACTCCTTTAATTAGATTCCTTTAAATAACGTCCGATCTATTTACCGTAAGGAAGCTTTCAAACTGGATCAAAATAGAACAAAGTTGTTGTCCAGTTTTGCTTGCACAGAATGTCGGTTGAAATTGTCGGTTGAAATTGTCGGTTAAAATTGTCGGTTAAAATTGTCGGTTAAAATTGTCGGTTAAAATGAATGATTCATCGTATGGATGAAAAATCTATAAGAAAAAGAAGAAGAAGAAGAAGAAGAAGAAGAAGAAGTACTACTGAACGAGCAAGAGTTTACTACTTAAAAAGGTAGTTTGAGAATGGGGTAGGGCTCGTTTAATACGACAGCTTTTGAAAGCTTCAACTGTAATCCAGATACGTGCCGGCTATTCACTCGTCTTGGTCAAAAAGAGCGAAAGAAAGATAAAGTAGAGCGATATAAAGGAGGATCCAGGGAAAATAAGTAGGAACGATAGCTCTTGACAGTAGGAAAAATTGTCGTCTAGCCAAGAAAGAGTCTTCTTCCCTTCTCTTTCAACTTGACGCTAAACTAAACTAAAACTAAAGTGTGACGGAAAAGGAATAGAGGTAAAAAGGAAAAGTAAGAAAACGTAATCTAATCGGGGGGTCTTGAAATTGCAAGTAACGCAGCGTTTAGATTTCTATTACGCTTCGTCTCGATACTCCAACACACACACGGCTTCGTGTAAAATCGATAGTTGAGTTTATTTTAGGCGAGACTAAAAATATTCTCCCTACATATGACGCAGGCTAAATACTCTGTTCTCTACGAAATAGGAAGATTCGAATGACTATGTTGTATGTCTTGTTCCTTTTCGATTCGTAGGACGTCTAGGAAGGGAGGACTTTACTTATTATCGGCAATATTCTTGGCACGTTCCGATAGCTCCCGCCCCCGGAGCAGGAAGCTCCGGAAAAAAGAGATCGGAGAGAATTTGGATGATCTTTACGGAATGAATACTTCTAACTTCTATCCGTCAAAACAAAATATGACGTCGTCATTTTTTGCTGCGTGCCTAATTTGAAATACAACGATATGGACGTTATCGATATCGAATACTCATTTTCATCGTAAAAAAGAGATTGCCGATGTTCATCGAGGGAATATTAAAGCGTAAAGAGGGGAAGGATGAAGTGAGCGAATGGTTGGACGAGTGCGCTTCGAGAGTATAAATTATTTCGACGTGAAAGGTTAAAGGGTCAAGAAGGGAGATGAGACTCTCTATCGACGAAACGATTGGAAACGCGATTGGAAACGCGATCGAAAAGGATAAAGCTCTTAGCAAAGAAAGTAGAAAAAGTTAGCTCGCGAAAAATATCCGCAAGGGTTACGTCAGAAAGCTAAGTATAGTCAATTGTTGAATGTGTCAAAGGAATAAATAATAATAGGGAATATGCCTGCCGCCTGCCGCCTGCCGCCTGCCGTCTCTTCCTTTGAATGTTCGCTCGCTCGTTCGTTCGTTCGTTTTAAATGAAAAAGAAATAGTAAAACGCTCTTATGTCGACATAAGACTTTGGACAACACACGGTGGAAACAAAGCGCAACGCTAGGGGCGATGCAGTTGCGCGAGTCGAATCGACTTTTTCAAGTGTGTAGTAGTCGTCGACGCCAGAGTAGGGAAAGGCGCGTTTATGCTCGCGATCGACGACAATGCAATTGCAATAATTAGAACGAAAATAGGATTTCCAAATTGGAAGCGTTTCTAACTTTGCTAGGGTTTGAATAACGGAAATCCTTGCTCTCGGATGATCTTCATCGCGATCAATTAGAACCGACTTGTATCACGATGAATACTCTCGAGAGGATACCACCACCACCACCACCACCACCTCGGAGAAGTTCGAGTAGAGAGATTAACCCTTGGCAGGTGCCGGAATTGGATCTACGAGGAACATTGCAGACGGCAGCATCCCATTTAGTCCATTTGCAACCGACCGGACCGGCCGACCGGTCATCTAATGGATTCTAATCGTTTTTCCATATATAACAACCATACACGAATATACGAAGAATATTTGAAAGTATTATATTTTTATACTATCATAATAAGGCGAGAAAATAAGGGAAAGATCATTATAAAGCTGCGTTATGGAATTGCTTTACGAAATTCTCGAGAGTCGACGAAAAAAGAAGGGAGAAAAAGGGAAGAAAGAGAGAAAGATTTTTCTTAATTTTTCAAAGAACTCGTACACGTGCAAAGCTTATCCCTTTGCTCTACTTCCCTTTCGTAGAAATCTTTTTGACGAGGCAGAATTTTCTCGTCAAAAACTATCATATTCTAGAGATGTTTTATTTGTTGTTTTTTGTTTTTTTTTTTTGTTTTTTTTTTTTTGTTTGACGACGACCTTATCCAAACGCTCTGGTGCGAATCTATTTACATAGGAGTGTGATACTTTACTTACTACAAAGGCTATACTTTAGCGGGTTAAGAATCTCATTAAGCATTTTTTCCTTATAAGGAAGGAAATGAAAGACGACACGCGTGGTGGTTGCATCCGAACTCTAATCCAACCGGTTTCCACCCCTACTTGCACACTCCTACGTACTCCTCCTCCTCCTCCTCCTCCCACAAGGAGTCTCGCCAAATTACGTAATTTACGAGAGAGAGCCTCTAATTTGCGAAGACTTCAAAGAATACTTCAAACTTTTCTAGTTAATGCTACGGAAAACTTGTCGTTCGAGTGGAATATATCGCCGCCGCGTCGAATCAAATATAAATGGAAATGAAATAAAATGTAGGAAACACGCGTGGTGCTAGATCGAAAGTACTAATTGCCTTGACTCAAAATATAGAAACATTAAATAAACTTTCCTTCCAAGAAATAATGTAGCAATAATGCAGCAATAATGCAGCAATAATGCAGCATAGAAAGGCATTTGCTGCTTATCCGAACACTGAAAATCCAAACATTGAAAATGACTTTTAATGCGGATACAAAGTTACTTGGAAACTTTGAAAATCTCGGGAAGCCTACGTTGTTAACCGACTACTCCTTTTATTACAAATTCCGAATTTCCCTTTACTTTGGTTTGTAATCTTTAGAGAGTAAGAGTGTAGGCGTAGGTGCGACCGATAAGCCGGATAAGAGGATCGAAGCGAAACAAATGCGGAAGGAACTTTCCAATAAAAACTTTCCATTCCTTATATCAATGATACGGTCTTTATGCCCTACCTCGATGGAAATTCGTTGAACCCGCCAGAAACGAGGACACTCCATTCAATAAGTCTAGAGAGTAGTACCTCCTAGTGTTTCTTTGCGGACTGCGTGCGGAAAAAACAACAGTTTGTTTCTTTATTGCGATAAGAAAATATCTCTGTAAATGAAATTTCGCTGGTGCAAAAGTGGAAGTGGGTGTACGATCCGTACGATCCATACGATCCATAGGAGCCACCACCAATTTGCATGGAGGATTTAATTGAAAAATGTGACAGCCGGCCGAGATTAAGCCGCGCCAAGGGGTGAAGGACAACGCCGCTGGCCGCTGGCCGCAATTAGTGCGAACGAACGATTTATGTGACGTCGACCCGATGGGAAAAGAATGTGTGCGCCACTCCAAATCCGCCCTCCTTTCTAACCTAACGTAATGAAACTTTCCTACAAACATTATTCGATCGAGTTAGCAAAACATTTGGGTAAGTAGGAACGTGAGAACGATTAAACTTTATACCTTGACCTCTGCTCCGCTCTGCTCCGCTTACACCTTCTACTCGATGAGCAATTGATTTTTCATTAATATATTCCTTACGCTTCTACGCAAAAGTTATTTTAAGAGAAAAGTGAAAAAATGTCTCGTCACAACATCCTAACGTGGGTCCTAACGTGGGTCCTAACGTGGGTCCTAACGTATTTGCTAATTCTCCAATGGAAGAAATAAAAGAGAATAAAGTCGGGGCTTTACAAATTCGTAGCGTGTTTTAATACCTTCCGTAAGCCATCCAATAGAGAGCACTATAGACTACTTTCACTAAATTAAGGGATTTTCGAATAATCTTTCTCGTTTGCTCTATCGACTAATTCGTAAGCATAACACCGATTCTTCGAAAGTTCTTCTTCCTGACGAAAGAAGAACGACACAACGGGGAGAGCTTAAGCTGGATAAAACTTTGAACGAACACGACCCAATTTTAGGAATGACGCGTGCCGAACTTGCTTCCAAGATCGACAAATTTGGATAAAAAACGATTAGAAAGAGAATTCGAAAGAGAATTGGAAAGAGAATTGGAAAGGACTAAAAGGACTAACCGACCGACCGACCGACCAACCGTCAAAGCTCTCTCCAACAAGATATTCTTCCGGCGTCCCTTTTGTGTCGCTTTCCAAGAAGTATCCAATGAGCGCCGGTACGAGCGCCGGTACGAGCGCCGGTACGAGCGCCGGTAAAAAGAGCAAAAGATGATTTCTTTTGAAAGAGAAGAAACGAGAAGAAAAGCGAAGGACCGGGTCGGGGGTGCTCGAGAGAAAGAAACACTCGACTTTAAAAGGGAGTAAATACCCGGGGCTACAACTACGGATATTCTACGGATATTCTACGGATATTCTACGAATATTCTACGAATATTCTACGAACATTCTACGTAATGAGCTTTTTCTATTAATTAATCTTCCTCTTGTTATTCCTTTGGAATATACACAACTGGCAAACGATCGTAATCGTTCGTGCTAAACGATATTCTTTTTCTTCCGAAATATTTAATAAAACGCAGGAGGACTGGGTATTAAAGTTTTTCTTTTTGTTTTTTGCACTAAAGTTTCATTCGAAATTCGAAGAGCAATATCATTCGACTCGTTTCTCTAATCCAGTTTCTTCACACGTACGCTAGTAGTCGGTTATCGTCGGTTATCGTCTACTATCGTCTACTATCGTCTACTCTATCGCCTACCCATCCGACAAATGCTTTAACCTTTAATCAAAGTCCTCGCAAAGGTAGCGTAAAAAACGATTTCATTAACAAACTATCAAGGAATCGTTTAAAACTCTTCTATAATAAGCTTTCAAAAAAAAAAAAAAAACTCATTAATAGATGAATATAGATGAAAGATTGTAAAAATAGTGAAATAAAAAGGGATGACAAAGGTTTTCGTTATCCTTGGAGGAAAATGAATGAAAAGCGTAGCAGCAGCAGCAGCAGCAGCAGGAAGCGTAGCAGCAGGAAGCGTAGCAGGAAACGTTGCATGGAAGACTCGAGGGCGGGTCGAAAGGGCGCCGACTTCAAATAGAGCGGAAAGCTTCTCCAACGTTTCACGAGCAATTTCATTTCCAGTGGAAAATTTATGCAAATCACTCGCGTCAAAGAATAGATGGCCAGGTAGCAGCGAACGGACGATTCTGCTACGCAATCGACTGCCGATTAGAATACTGCGTATGTGTGTGCGGGGGTTGCACAGGCAAAAAATACAAAAACAAAAGAAACTATATAATAACTAGATAAAAAAGAAAAAAAAAAGGATAAATCGTAAGTTTATAAAATATGATACTTCCCTCCTTCGAGACGAACTCGATTTCCGTCCTCTCCCGGCTCTTTATGAGAACCTTAATCTTTCCCTAGACGAAAACACGTATAAACGGCATTTTTCCTCTAGAAGATCCCTCTAGAAGATAACCCAACTTGCCCCCTCCTCTCTTTAGAAGAAATCACTAAATAATTAAACTCAATTTCAACACAATGTAGCGCAAAATGAAATATTACAAATTAAACATATCGTATTACACTCGTCGTTAAAAGCTGAACCGAATCAAGAAGAGGTTGTTCGCTGGTTGTTCCCTTCGCGCGTTATTCTTATATACTTATCACCACCACCATTCTTTCTCGATAAATGAAAGATTGGATCTTCCCTATATTTATGGATTGGGAATGTCGAGAGACTTGGCGCATTTATACATACACAAAGTGACGACGACATCAAGTATAATCATCATCTTAGAAATAAAACAAGCTCTGCTAATGCAGAATAGAGAAGAATTATCACCCCCTCCCTTACTTACTAATTTTTACATATTTATACTACCTACAATAAAATACGCCCTTTTGGAGAGAGAGAGAGAGAGAGAGGGAAAGGAAATAGATGAACTTATTGGTGGGGTGGGCCTTCAATAAAAATTGGAACAGTGGCAGTCTTTTGTCTGTGTGACATCGCGTGGTCTTGTAATAAATGCTATCGCCAAATAAACAATACTTTTAAAGATCACAAGCGAATTTCAAACAGGAAATCAATGTAAAAGGAAAGGAAATGAATATTTCTTTTCTTTTTTTTTTTTCTATCTTCGTTAGCCTGGTAATCACGCGTTACGACGTCTTCAAATAAATAAAAAAAAACACATATTGCGTTGTCTATCAGCGAAGTTTAAGGGTGGAAAAGAAGAAGAGTAAGAAGGGCATTGTGCCTTTGTGCGTTAGAGAAAAAACAAGTGAAAACAAGTGAAAACAAGTGAAAACAAAGTAAAAAAAGCAATCGTATCTGCCTTATATTCAGAGGAGCCTTGAAAAATATATGCGCGTGATGAGAAACTCTCATTGCTCGCGCACGAAAACAAAAAAAGAAAATAAAGTAAGCCAAGTGGAATATCTTCCCTCGGAGTTTTTTTTCCAGGATTACTCGATGCCTTTCTTCTCTTTTCTATGAAAATGAGAAGCAACATTTTCGAAATAGAAGCCGCACAGAGAGACGATGCCGACATTAAAAAGGGACAAAATGAAATGTTTTCTTTCTTAATTATACTCTAGAAATACGATTAATGGAAAAAGGAAAGAAAATCTAAAGGACCTTCCAAGTTGAAATACACATGGAAGAGACGCGTGGGAAAAATTGGACTAAAGGACAAATCACGAAGATCGATATCCATTACTTGACGCAAAGCAAAGCAAAGCAAAGCAAAGCAAAGCAAAGCAAAGCAAAGCAAAGCGAAGCAAAGCAAAGCGAAGCAAAGCAAAGCACAGCGAAGCGTAGCGAACGTCTTGCTGGTGGACGATACAAAAAACAATTAGTAATTGACGGTTAGCGCGATATTGCAAATATTGGTTTGTTTTGGTTTGCATCCCTGTGGCCGAACGATCGACTTGTCGTCAATTACAACTCGAGAATATCGATTGGTTCTCCCCTAGGACCCGTTCACGGAGCGTAACAGAAAGAACAAGGACAAAATAATAAATCGAAAAAGCGAGAGGACTCTGTTTTTCGAGCGAACCTTATTAAAGCTTATCGAAGCTTATCAAAGAAACAAATGGTGTATTTATCGTGTTCGCTACTGTTACTTTATTCAAGTAATAAGTCTTATATTTTGGAATAAGTTCACTTACGTATTTTACTTATGATTGGAGCTTGACCCTTGGGGTACTTTCACCAGAGCACGAGGAAGCTTTGAGAGAATTGTGACAAGAATCGTTCCTTCCTTCCTTCCCTCCTTCCTTCCTTCCTTCCTTCCTTTCTCCGCTCGTAAATGAAAATATTGTAAATAGAAAAAAAATAGTCTCACCGTCCGAGGACTCGCGGCCGACTGAGGTCCGCCTCGAACGTCACCGAGGGTGTAGCTCCCACCAGAGCTCGCGGCATTGGGGAACATCCACGCCATCTGATTCGTCCAACGAGTACGCGTGTACTAACGAGTAAGAGAGAGACAGCAATAAACGAGGGGGAATCGTTCGCGGGTAGGACGAAGACGCCCTGCGACAAAAGGGAGACAACGACACGACGGCGACGCGACGGCGACGCGACGGCGACGCAACGGCGACGACGACAAAGACGACGACGAAGACGACGACGACGACTACGGAAAGTTGCGTCCAGTTTGCTCGGATTTCGACGAGATACTTGGCGGTTCGTCTAATCGATCCGAACGAAAACAGTCCAAGTATTTCATTAAATCCAATTTCATCGATGTCGCGCGCCATTCTGCCGGGCAATAGCCCTTTTTGCCTTTCTACAAATCGATCTCTCGATAAGCAAAGCACAACTGACCCCTTACATGACAATTATAATATATATTATAAAATATATTTGTAAAGAGAATAAATGGCCACTTGGATAAGTAATAGTCTAGATAGACGGATGCAGGAATCCGTGTAGAAGATATTTCATCCCTCTTTGGAATAACTCGACACGGATATTCCCTGTCGGCCAAATTCTACTCGACTTCATCTACCGAGGGAGAGAGAAGGAGAGAGAGAGAGAGAAAGAGCTCTTGCTTGGGGAAAATCTCGACTATATGTATTCTCTACGATTGAAATAATGCCAATAGATTATTTTTTGCAATTGACAATTTAAACAACATTGGATAGATCGAATTAAGGAAAATCCAGATGCAATTTCACTTGTATTACTCTTGTAAATAATTGGCTCCGAATAGGGAAGGCTAATCTTGTAAGGAAATTTATTGCGAATATGCATGGGGCACTTATGAATATGAATATGAGTAAATCATTATGCCATGGCGTACAGTGCCGCCGAAGAGGCACGAAGGAAGTAGGAAAGTTTATACGGGGAGTGTCGAGGAAAGGGAAAGGTATACAAGACGACGACTCGTAAAGCCCCGGACGTCTGAAGATTTCCTTCGCTGGAAGTTGCTAGTATCTCTACCTAGAGAACATAGAAACATTCTGTATATCGTACGCCATAACTTTCGAGCTAAGTCTCCTGCCGTGCACGCTACTACTACTACTACTACTACTACTTGTACCGTGATTTACCGTCTTGGCCTTTAGGGGAATGCTCGGAAATTAGAGTCCTTGCGATCACATCCAATACACGATGATATTGACGATCGCCAAAATGCAATCCTTATTAGTTAAGAGTTAAGAAAGAAAATGGTTGAGAAAAAAAAAAAAAAAAAAAAAAAAAACATTGATATGGCAAACGCTTTAGACCTCGTTAAGTTGAAAAGTTCGACGTACGAAAAAGAGGGTAAAGGCTTGTTCGAGGGATGTTATAGTATTTAACAGGGTGACTAGCTTGCTTCAAAAATAGATCGTGCGGCGTATACTCGGGAGGACGGACAGTGTCACTGTCCTCGTCATTTATTCAATGTACTCGAAGGTCTTAAACGACCGCGACCACGTTGAATTTCTAACAAAGTTGCTGCTTACCTTTTCATCCGATACAAAATCCCACGGCGAGTAGGCGACAAATAATGTTTTTTCCAAGGAAAAATCTTGATACGAGCAAAAAAGCTCATTCGCGCGTGCAATTTAAAAGAAAAACAATGGCGCGTAATGAAACTGGTTCATCGACGAAAAAAAAAATAGGACTTGTTTGCTTCTAGCTTTGCTTCTAAGCTTTGCTCCTAGCTTTGCTCCTAGCTTTGCTCCTAGCTTTGCTTCTAGCTTCGCTTCCAAAAGGACTCATCAACCGTTATTATGTCCCTTGCTAACGATTCCTCCCTAACTTTGCTAATCTCGTTATTTCGTTTGAATTCGCACCGAGTTGGGCTCGTCGATTATTTAACTCGATTGGCTAAAGTTTTGCCAAACTTTCCATCTCTCTTATATTAATACAATGCAAAAGGAAAAAAGGTTAAACTGTCAAGTGAAATTTCATTCCCGCGAGAAAAAGGAAAAGACGAAAGACGAAAGGGGAAGGGTGGTAGGGCTTGGTAGGGTGACCGTCGGTAGGGTGACCGTCGGCAGGGTGACCGTCGACAGGGTGGCCACAGCACGTCCGGAAATAGAGCCAGTTCGTAATTTCCGGTACGTTCTCCAAGGGGACTAGCGGAAAGAAAAAAAAAAAAAAACAAATCTCGGCTTAATCATTTTCTCCAATTTCTTCTTGTCGGGATAATCGCTGTTGAAAAATGTCGATCGCACCTTTAAATGTTCTTAAGAAAAGCTAAGAATAATTTTGTCCTTTCTTTTTCCTCGAGGGTTCTAACCACCTTTTTGTCATTTCGTTCGAACGCTAATCTATTGACTGGAAAAATAAAAAAAAAAAATGCTGAAAAAGTCGAAAAGTAATTAGAAGCGTTCCGTCCTTCCTTCATTGGAAACTTGTTCGTCTAGGTGAAACTTTCAAAAGCTTCGAGTTCCGTAAAATTGTCGATCGTTAACGAAACAATTTAATTAAAGTAACGAAATAAAATAAGAGCTATTTCGATTCGTCCGATGGGACACACACACACGCGTTGTCTTTATTTTTGGTCTTTGATAAAAAGGCGAGAAAGGAGATAAATTACGAGCTATTTCATCTGATATGAAGCGCGCGTCGGCAACTAAGAAAGTAAATAATATTTTTCAGTCTTGCGCTGTATCGCAAGCGATCCGATCCCTCTCTAGCGCCCACTCACCCTCCTCCTCCCTTTCGGTCTAACTACATTTTCAAACAATGTATTCTCTTTAAAGCTCCAAAACCATTGCTGAACGCCTTTTTGCGAGCACTCACGCACTCCACTTTTTCGCATTTTCATCGCGCGAATCATAGAAGCATTTGCCAACCTTTTCCATTTGCGTCAGGGTTGCGTCAGAAAAGAAAGAGGAAAATATTCTTCTTTGTATTTATTCTTAAATACATAAATACATATATTCGACCAAGTGTTATTTTACATCTTCTTTTTCCCCTTTCTAAACGCTCGCTCGCTCGCTCGCTCGCTCGAAACCCCCCAACCCTAACTCCCTCTCTCTTTCATTTATGTACAATTATGGAAATATCATTTTAGGTCTCTGCGTTTCATGTCAAAATATTCCAAATATTCCAAATGCAGATGTAGATAATAATATATTCATTAAATCATATTCAGCAAAATTATTGATAATCATGAAATATTTCCTTTATTATGAATTTGTATGGGATATGAAAATAATAATAGTCAATAAAATAAAAAATACCTCGCGCATACAAAAACAAGTGCGAAGAAATTATTTGTGTTGAAAATCATCGTTTATCACAGATAAAATAGTGTGTTATCTTTATACATTTTTTTCTACATCTCATCGTATTAAGAATTTCACGAATAATTGTCTTTTATTATTATTACCATTTTGTTTACACAATATTTCATTCACATATAATACCACATTCTATTTCGCATAACAATACTTATTGTTTATTTCATATATTATTTAATGAAATGTGAAAAATCTTTTTAAATGCCGTGTAGTCTAAATAGACGAAAAAATAGCACGATATTATTCGATATATTCTTAATAAAAAAAAAAAAAAAAAAAAAAGTAATATTGATTTGGACTGAGAGATAGATAGATCATCATTTTAATGATATCAATAGAAATTGGAACGAATAAATCAATTAGATAAAATATTTGTATAATTAATGATACGTACGATTTGAAGGGCAGCTTTATACTTTGATACTTCTTAGTATCTCTGCGCAAAATAAAGTGGTGGTGTTTCCTTCGAAACTCCTTTGTATTTTTCTTCATTTGAATAATGTCGATCGATCTAAATAATATTCTATCATATATAGTAGGATCAAGGGGTGATTGAAGAACTAGCAGAATGTTGGGAACATGTTGTACAAATAGGTACAGCACGTTGCGATAAATGTCCAGGTAAAACACCGTGCGTGTCCACACATCGCATACATAGTACTTCCCCGCAAGACCAACAATGATGCTGAAAATAATAATAACGAATTTTCACTCAAAGTCTTCATTTCTCCTTGATTATTTGCCAAGGTAATTATTTTTGATTCGTACCTTGCTATTAAACGCATCAAAATTAGTTGAACAAGTACATTCCTCCATATTACGAGACGATTTCCATTCTATAGCAACGGTTTTCAACTCGTTCTCTATTTGGCTGACTTTTTCTTTAGTTTTCATTTTTTCATCGTGATTCACATTTTCCTCTATAGTTTCGGATAACGATTCTTTAACATATTTATTATCAATCTTATTTTTACTTTGAATATCTTTTTTTCGTGAGTCATTTAAAATTAATAATTCACTCAAAGAATTGAATCTCTGAAATGATTAGCCCATCAACGTTTATATTGTTCATATTTTCATAATTGATTGTACTATTCATAAGTTATGTGTGTATGTAGTATATATACCTTGATAAGAAATTTAACGTGATCTTCTAAAGAACTAGTGTGATCATGAATTGTCAATAACATATCCTCGTACGTTTCTCTAGGGTGAATACCATTCTCAAATCTAAAATATAATCCTCTCCAAATGCTGCAAAAAAAAACATGTTTATTTATTATTTGGAAAAATAATCCTAAAACCTTTATTACATAAAATATAATAATTATAAAACGTTTATTACATAATACTTTGCGGTGCTAATTTTGGCTGGAGAACATCATTAGAATCATCGTTCCAAGCTATACATTCATAAAATGGATTGATATACTCGTTGGTATTGTTAGCAATATATCCCCATAAAGAATACGTTCTTTCGGCTAATCTAAACATACAAAAACAGACAAAAACAGACAATTTAATAAACGTTACATTCACAATCACGGTATATTAATAATATTATATACGGTATATTATACCTAAAGGTCTGCCTCTCCTTTTCCGAGTTTCCAATAAATGTTCCATACTGACAGCTATGTACATGGTCGTGAAGCGTTAAAAGAAATAATTCATTGAATTGAAATTTATGTGGATATTGTTGTAATAATTGATAGGTTGCATCTATAAATTGAGTAAATATTGGTGCCAATTCTTTGCCATCACTACTAACATAGCCACAACGGTCATTGAACTTGTGACCAAACGACAACCAATCTTTTTCTATTAGTGCCTATTAGAAAGAGAAACAAAATTTGTTGTTTTCTTTTTTTTTTTTTTTTTAATCACTATCTAGTTGGAAATATTACAAAATATATTACAAAAGAAATGAGTAATATATATATATAGATATGCATAGATATATATAGATATGCAGCACACCTGAAATCCTTGGATAGTTCTATAATATGGATCTAAGAGTAAACCAGCCAGGGAACATACTTGTGCAGTACGATCCCAACCATCGCTACAATGTACTACTACGCTTACGCCGTTATGAACTGCTCGTGCAATAAACCAAGCAGTTTCCAATATAGAACGAATATGCTTTAACCATCCGCTGCTTTCTAGACCATTTAAAAAAGCACTCATCGATGTTGTCCTTTGTACTAATGGGAACAAGAGTTCAATATGAGAGATTAATTATTCTCTAGTAGTATTCTTATTCCTATCATTTTGGAATGTAGCATAAAGCGGTACTTTTCCTTACATTCTATAAGTTTGTTCAAGCTTGTTCTCATGACGTGTATATTTTCAATTCCAAAAAAATGGAACTTTATATTGTCATAGAAATTTTCATTTTCATATCCTTTACCCGCTGCTCGATTCGCAAAAGCATTAATCTGCATGAAAAATAAGTGAGAAATAAGTGAGAAATAAGCGAGAAATAAGCGAAAAACAAGTACAAACTAAACTACTTGTATATTACTACTTGTATAGAAATGAAAATTTGACTTACGCGTGGCCTTGTGTCTACGACATACATATATTTAGAATTAGGATTTGTACAAAGTATATAATACATTATTGATTCGTCTTCTGGACATCGTGCGCTAAATCCTGAAAGCGGTTGACTGCAACGACAGATAACAGCCTATAAATGTACACAAATCTATAAATGTATTGTATTAAATGTGAAAATAATGAAACCTAGTTTGTAAGAAGAAATAAAAAAAAACCAAACCTTATTCGAGTGCAAATATGTTAACACCGGAAGTCTTCCCCTACTTCGAAATTTTGCACTACCCAACAAAATATTGTCCGCGCAAGTACTTGGAACATATATATATTTTGGGTATGTATCACAAAGCTAAACAAAAAAACCAAAAATATATATATACAACTTGTAGTAGCTTACAAATAGTAATATTATAGACAATAAATAATGATATACCTCGTAATTAGTATTCAAATAGGAAAGAGACCATTCTTCGTTTGGTACTCCTTGTCTTTGATATTCACTTTGTACATTAAAAAAATTCCACCCAACGTGTTGAAGTAATTTACTCGATTGATAACTGAAGCAATAAAGATCTTCTAAATTTGCTATAAAAACGTTATTCAATAATTATTCATTAATATACCGTGTATGAAAAAGTGCAATGATAAAATATAATCTTACCTGGACAAGAGAGCTTTAACAATGTAAGATAAATGTCATGGCAGTCGCGTTCCTTAGGTATAACAAAAGTAACAATATAAAAATGTTTACACTTAATATGTAGTGGTGATCCTGCAGTAGTTAAAGGTTGTTTCTCTATGTTTGATATATGAGTATACAAGACCTAAAATAACATTTCATTAATATATATATATCAATCACACTTATTAGTTATTAATCAATTATATTAAATATGTACCCATATTTTTTTCTTGCCATTTCGTTCGACAAATATAAGATCCGTTAAAGTTAAATACAATGTACCTACAGAATGATTATTACTATACTTCTCCAATAAACGGACATTTTCTACCTGCCAATTGAAATGCTTTTAAATATATCACTACTAAATTATATATATATAAATATAAATATAGTATAAGTGTACAAGTTTAATATTCGAATAATTTACCTTTGAAATTTTTATTTGGTCCATTGCATATTACTCTATATATAAGTATGGTATGAGACGATTTAATATCCACACTTGTTTTAAACACTTGCCTAGATAATCATATTTTGTAGAACTCAATAATTACATTATAACTATTTCAAAAGTTTTATTTTATCGAATTAAAATCATTGTCTTTCCTTTAAAAAACAAAAATATACAACAGAGATAAAACACAGATAGCTTCACTATCGTTCTTAAAACAGAATAACCACTCGACAGGGACAAAAAAAAACCTAGCAATACGAATAACTGTACTAGGTTCTTTTTTTTACCAAAGCCTATTCCTGCCATGCCTATCCACTTATCCTGCTGCTGCTGCTGCTGCTGCTGCTGTGACTAAATTGACACATATTTGACCAATCGGTAAAATAAAGTAACAGTTATTATTGCTAGATGGCAGCACATATTTTACAGTCGGTAATCAAATACACATTTCCCAATATACATATATTATTGTTAAATGATTAAACTTCTTCCTTAACAAAATTTATTCTTTTGTTTTCTTTTTTATACAACATTTTTCCTAAAGTAGTATCACTTACATCTAGATTTGTTTATACGTTGCGTTAACTAACACCAAATTCTGCCTCAAATTCTTCTTTAGTTATCTGAAATAATACAATGTCATGTATTGACTAATGAAATAACAAGAAAAATAAGTCTAATTAATGTATCTGATTGAAGCTTGTTGTACCTTTTTCCTTTTAAATTTCTTGATCAGTGCTACATCTTTTGCTAATTCTTCCAAGTCTTCTGCACTAATAGACCTTTTTTTCTTTTTGACTTGATCAATACCTTTTTCTTGCAGAACTTGTTTCTTTTCTTTTCGCCTCTGGCGTTTTTCTTGTTTTTCTAATTTTTTCTTTTTCGTTTCAGTCCAAGATTCTGTTTGTTTAAATTTACGTTTAATTTTTCCGGGCCAAGTACCCGTATTACGAAACTCATTTAATTTTTCTAATCTGATTCGTTCCTTTTCCTTATTCAAATATGTAATCGAATTGAAGTCAATTTCAGGAGCAACAAATGATGATATATCACGTCCTTTCAATTCAGGCATTCGTGGCATTTTTAATAAACCAAAACCTATGGCAAGGCTTCCCAAGTCAATATCTTTTAATCTTAATATTAAACTACATTCGTGTTTATTATATGCTTGCACGTATGATACGAATGCCCTATTCGCTTTATCAAATATTTGTCTATCTTTCAATTGTAAATTTCGCATCATTTGTAAACACTTTCTCGCCATATCCGAGGATACTTGCAATTTCATTTCTTGCACGTCTACCTTTTGATTTCTTTTAATAAAATCTACATACGCATCTTCATTCTTTAATAGAAAAAGTAATGCGCTACCTTGATGTCCTATTCGAGCTGTTCTTCCGCATCTAAAAATACAAATTTACTAAGAACACATCAAAACTTAACATTTGGAATGTAATTAATGTCAAAATCATAATTGTACCTATGAACAAAGTTACTTGCCGTGGATGGTGGATCATATTGCAATACCCAATCTACTTCCAATATATCAATACCTCTAGCCATGACATCAGTACATATCAAAATGCCACCTTCCATCGAACGAAACTCGTCAAATATTTTGTATCTCTTTTTCTTCATTTTACCATGCAAAGCTAATACTCGTGTTTTTGACAACATTCTACAAAATAATGGAATTATTTTTCAATATAAATAATAATAAAAATAATAATAATAAAATAAATAATAATAAAAATGAAGAAACATGACTTACGTTTGTATAACATGACTGAAATAATCAACGCACGCACAGGTAGATAGAAAAATCATATATTTCAAGTGAGATCCTTTTTCTTGAATGAAACTCATCATCGTTGCTAACTTATTTTCAGCTTGTACCACTATATAATTATTTGTTAAGCTCGAAGGCGTCGATATATTAGCTTTCTCCTTGACAGAAACAAAAGCTGGATTTCTTAAACCCGCTCGGATTAATTGTTGCAATTCTTTAGTTTGAGTAGCAGAAAATAGACCTGTTCTTCTTAAACGTGGTAAATAACTTAATATGGTGTCTAATGTTTTAGAGAAACCCAAGTCGAGTAATCTATCGGCTTCATCTAAAACTAATATTTCCTAAAAAGATAGATAGATTCAATCGTAAGAAAATAATACTTGTAGTATTATTATACAATAGCAACGTTTTATTACCAAAGATTTGAAGCGCTTAGTTAAATTGATACTTTTACAATTAGAAAGCATATCTTCCAGTCTACCAGGAGTTGCTATGATAATATTGGCACCATCCTTTAATTTTTCTACATCTTCGTTAATAGTTGTACCACCAACAAGTATAACTTGTTTTAATAATGACAGTTTCTTTAAAAAGTTGCCCAATACTTCGCTAATTTGAACAGCTAATTCTCTGGTCGGTGTTATTATTACAGCTCCTATTTCTGTACTTTTCCATTTGTCCGCTCGTCTCTAGAAATTGATTTCTAAATGAAATCATCTAATCTATCGAAATAATTCATTTATCTAAATACATACTTGTAATATTTCCAATAGAGGAATAAGAAAAGCAAGAGTCTTGCCACTGCCCGTTACTGCTTCTGCGGCAACATCTTTTCCTTTTAAAAGGAGAGGTATACAGGCTGCCTACAAATATAATCAAGACCATTATTTTGATAATCAAATGTGTATAGAAATGAAAAGTAAAGAAGACAAATATCTTACTTGAACAGGAGTCATTGTTTGAAATTTCAATTCTTCCAGGGTTTCTAATACAGGCTTGCTCAAAGCAACATCCAACTCTTTCCAATTTTGCGTTTCCATATTTATTCTATAAATACTTTTGCTAAATAATCTTTCATACTAATTCATATAAACACATTCTCTCTCTCTCTATGAAGGTTATGTTCGATCGTACATGCGGCATACGGCGGGGCGGGATACGAGAAACGTCGATATACTTATAATCGATTAGTTGGTCAAAATAATTTCTATATCGATAAATCTCTAAGGTTAGTCAGGCTAGGTTAGGAAGGGTAGATTAGGAAGGGTATTAATGTGAGCACATTTTTCAGTTTTTAACGCATTGACTTTATTTTGATGCATTTTTAAATCTCTTCGATATAAAATTTGTGTCTAACGATGCCGGACTCTGTATTATCTTTCGATCGAGGCTCACCTTGTTTACTTTTATATACACACGACTAGGTCTAAGGCCGTAGTATTTATCTTTCCTTTAATAACAAATTGCATATGCATGACTCTCTGTTGAATAATGCACAATTAATCAATCAATCAATCAATCAATCGATCGATCGATCCATCATTTTTTTATCATCGTCATCATCATCATCATCATCATCATTATTAATATTTTTACTTATACATAATCGCTTTGCTTCTTCTTCTTCTTCTTCTTTTCATTGTTTATTAGAGCATTCGTGTATATTATAGTTGCCAACAGATTGCTGTCATTCATTTAAACATAATCTATATTTTAATATTCAATTTGAAGAAGATATTATTATTATTATTATTATTACTATTATTATTATTTTATATTCTCATTTTCTTTTCTTCAGCTCTTTTTCTCGAATCTTTATAAAATCATACATACATCGCACATACTTATCATGCAATACTTTTTAATTAAAAACAAAACTTCAATTCAATGTACATTACAATGAAATTGATATAAAAAAATAAACAACAATGAAAAAATACGTTTCACGTGTACAACATAGAGGAGATTAATTTAAAAAAAAAAAAAAAAAATAACATGAAAAAATCAATAACAGCAATAGCAACAGCAACAGCAATAGCAACAATAACAACGATACCAAGAGCAACAGCAACAGCAGCTGCAGCAGCAACAGCATCGTCGTTATCATTGCCATTATAATTTCTAAATTATTATCACACGATGGACATCATTATTTGGATGAACTTATTTAACATTCGAATGATATTACATAAGAGCGAATTAAATCTGTCTATCTTTGTTCTATTCGATATAATAAGGAAAAAAGGCGATTTATAATCTTTCTCGTTAGCAATAAAGCCATCATCAAAGTTCTTGATAAAATAGCACTCTTGTATCATTTGTTTCTTCATTTTGACGAATTGTTCAATTCGTTTCTTAAATCAAACACGACTTTAAGAATAATAAAGTCCCTTCTTTCCTCTTTTTTTTTTATTTCATTTAGTAATCTTGTCGCATTGACATTAATACTATCTTTAACAATACTACGCGTCAAATACATCTTTGTCTTGCTTGTACGCATTTACAAGTTTATAGATGTAGCCTTCTCCTCTCATTTGTTTAATGAATCTTGCGACATGTTGCATTGTCGAGGTACTCTTCTTTTTTTTTTCTTTTTCTTTTTCTTTTTTTTTTTTGACGTTAAATTGATTGTACTTTAAATATTTTATTATTCGCATGTAAAGATTCTTCTTCGTGCTTCTTTTGCATATTACACAATGTGTGCATATTACGACGTGACGACGTGAACGTACCGTAAAGTAAGAAAATATCCCGTGTACTTTCACGTGCATCTAAGCAATTGCTCGCGACACATTTATTTTATTTATTTATCTTCTTCTCTTTGTATAAAAAAAATACTTCAATTATATACGACACCATTCGTACTAAAGCAGCAGCTTTAGATTTTTACAATATTCTAAAGATAAATCGTCGATTTTATTCGATTCGAATAACCATTGCATCAAAATGTATATTTTTCGTATTATATTATTACCGAGATTAATCGTCATCATTTTCTTTTCCTTCCTTGCAAGAATTGCAAGAATTAATAATCAAATGAAATAATTAGTTATGTTGATTCGATAAAGAGATATTATTATTATTATTATTATTATTTAAATTATATCTAATAGCCAATGAAGAAATTGATAGAGTACGCTCGAGAGTCTTAAATATAATAAATATGGTATTACTTTAGAAATAATCCATATTTTTCCAACGAAATGAATCACTTTCAAAACGGTCGACACACACTTTTTCTATGTTTTTCTTTTTTTCTTTCTTTCTTTCTTTCTTTCTTTCTTTCTTTCTTTCTATATACGCTTTTAAATCTTCACCTACGTGAATTACAATTATAATCGTAGCAAGAACAATATCATATGAATATCATCTTATTTCTTTCCTTTTAATATTTATCATAAAAATAGTCAAAGATTAATAATAATGTAACAAATTAAACTAATTGTAAGTAAAAGAATATTCTGATTGTTCGTACGTACGACGTTTAAGTTAATTCTTTTACCAAAAACGACATGATGATAACGTAACTACAAAAGTTGATGATAATAGCAACATATTAAAGTGTTAGGTACTACCATTATGAAAGTTTCTTGGACTTACAAATCTTATTCTATCTTCATAGAATACTAGTAACCATCATCTTTTTCATTGTTTATTTATGGTAATAGCTACTGATTGTGCGGCAAAATAACTGGTATTGTTTGTTGGGCTCCCGGCGGAGGTTGAGGGGGTAAATATTGCATATGTTGTGGAGGTATCGGCAAGTGTTGTGGAATGATAGGACACATAATAGGATAACTTGGAGCATGTCCTTGTGGAGGTGGTTGCGGATACGTAGGTTGTGGTGTTCCAGGAGGATTGTATGCGCTTTGCGTATGCGGTGGATTGGGATTAGCCGGAGAAGGTGTTTGACTTGGTGGCTGTTGAGGGACATGTGGATGCGGGTGCGTGTGCGGACCCATGTATTGAATACCAGGAGCTTGCGGCCCTGGTGAATCATGATGATGATGGTAAGGGTTCGTTGACATGTGTGGTGGTGGCGGTGGCGCCTGTACCATTCGTACCATTTGTTGATAAGTTGGTTGACCTGGATAAGACACCTGGAATGGTGGGTGTAACGGAGCTGGTGCTAATAACGGTTGTCCAGTTGCTGCAGCTACTTGCATTTGAGATGCTATATCTGGGGCTCGATGTTGCATCATTGGCACTAGAAACATTAAATCTATTAGATTTGTTATTTTAATAACAATTATTGTTCTTACTATCTATCTATCTATCTATCTTATATGTATCTGCTCACCTTTTCTAAATCTAGTTACAGATTGTGCTGGTGGTTGACTGAATGCAGTTGGCGGTTGACTTGTCATAACATATGCAGGCATAACAACAGTTGCTGGCATAGTAGCACCCGTAAACTGTGGTGTTTGTGGCGTGTGAGGTCGGCTAGGTGTTGGCGTACTAGGAGATCGCTACAAATAATTAATGAATCAGTGTAATTGTTTGACATTCACTTTTTACATCACATTCATATATACATATATATATATATATATACTTACAGGTGTAAAGGGCTTAGCATTGGGATTAAATTCCTTAGCATTAGGATTTAAAGTAGATTTTTTAAAAGCATTCGTTATTTTTTCAACTGCTGGTTCTTGTACATTTGATTGTACAATAGAAGAATTTTGTTGTGGTTGCGGTTGCGGCTGCTGTTGTGGTTGCTGTTGTGGTTGCTGTTGCTGCTGCTGCTGCTGCTGTTGTTGTTGTTGCTGTTGTTGTTGAGCTTGTGGCGGGCTTGTAGATCGTATAGGTAACGGTCCCGGTGGTGGTTTAGTAGTAACAACCACAGACTCTTCTTGAGCTGTTTGATGTTGCTGATGTGGGCTAGTATGCTGTGGTGGAGATACATTATGAGGTTGATGATGTTGTTGAGAAATTTGTGGTGTGGGATGAGAATCTTGGTTATGATGTTGCTGTTGTTGTTTACGAGGAATAGATGATGTTTCCTGATTAGTTGAATCTGTTAATTTAAAATCTGTCGAAAACTGTCTTAGTTCTGAATGTTGTTCTTCCCGACTTCTTGGCGGTGGGATCTGAAATTGCATAAATAAATTATCCTTAATCTACAATTAGTTTAAGAATCTTGAGAAAATTATTTATTGACAAACCTTTCTATGATCTGATTTATGAGGAATTATTTCAATACGTTGAATGTCTGTAGCATTTTGTTGATGTCCTACTGTTTGTTGCTGTTGATGAGAAGATATAATAACATTTGGCTGTGAAAAGGGAGCAGGTGGAGCTTTATCCGCTTGAAACACCTGTTGTCTGCCTGGACGTTCACGCTTTTCTGAATTTATTTTATTGGAAGGCTGTTGTTGTTGTTGGGGTTGTTGTTGTTGTGGCTGCTGTTGTTGCTGCTGCTGCTGCTGCTGTTGTTGTTGTTGTTGCTGCTGCTGCGGCTGTTGTTGTTGGTGTTGTTGTTGTTGTTGTTGTTGCTGCGGCGATGTTTGTTGGGACTGTTGAGAGTAAGTAGCTTGGGGAATTGTAGGAGTAGTCTGAGATTGCGACGAGGTTTGCTGCATTGCTAAATCGACAAAATATTTGGTTATAAAGGTGTCTATCTTACTACACAGAGAATCACATATATGAGATAATAAAAATAGTGTACCTGCAGAAGATGCTTGTGTTGTCGGAGATACAAATGGCGGCGGAGTGTTGTAAGTAGCATGAACAACTACTCCAGTCGGTGGCATTGTCATGTTAAGAGGTACTGGATGTTGCACCGAGTTATGGGAAGCTTGGAGGCCAACTGAGACGTTAGGCGATACATTGACATTTGACGATGGTGCTTGATTAAATGAAGATTTGCTACTTGCAGATCCTGGTGACGAAGGTGGTGGTGTAGATCTTATTAATTTCCCGGTATCCCAATTTTTCTTTTTCAGAGGAGGTGGAACGTATTTACCTTCATTTGGCCTTATCTAGCAACATTAGAAATGATATAAGATAAATGTTGCAGTTTCATGTAAGATTGTTGAAATTCATGAAAATTTCTATATAAATATAATAATATTTACAACGGACGCAAATCTTTCTTCTTCATCGCCATTCTCTAGTTCTAATCTTGCTTTATGATTTGGCTGAGATTCTATCTCATTAGCTATTTCAGCTGCTTTCTGCTCCTGCTCTTTATAGTCTTTTGTATCCTTACGTTGAAGCTGGAAAGTATAACCGACTAACGATGGCTCAAATGTCGTTTGAACGCCATACTTTTGTTCATTCTTGCGGAACATTTCGTTTACGTCCCACCCATTCTGGAAATATGATGATAACTTGATGTAACTTGACAAAAATATTATTTTGAATGTAAAATTAATGAAAAAAAAAAGAAGAAAAAAAACTCACAGCAGCACCATCTAATTCCAAGTCGTCTCCGTTCATAGTGGACGGCGCATCCCATGGCTCGAGTTCTTTTTCTCCAACTATACCATTAAATTTACTAATAGCAGTGTCTGTTTGGAAAGTGTCTCTTATAGCATAGTCTAAATCGACATTTTTGGCCGATATTGTAATTATATCGGATGGCTTAAAAATTAATTTTTCAACCACACTGTCAACATTGATCTTTCCTGAACTGTCTACTCGATGTGCCATCTCTAAGACCACCTCAAAATTAGAGGAGAAAGTTCGAAAAATTCCTTCATATACCGAACCATTTTGTGTCTGAATCTACAACAGTATTTCACATTCAACAGTCAACATCATTTGATAAAAAAGAATTTGCATGGAAATGTTGCAAGTGTATCAACCAATGTAGGAAGGAAAGTTTATATTACTTTTATGTATACTTTTGTGGCAATAATAAATGAAAGAAATGAGTTGTTAAATACCTCAACCGTATTACCAACATGTTGAGTGATAGCATGCATGAATGCTGCATTGCTGTAAACACCTTCAGCTGCCACATATCTATCTTGTGGCCCCCTTGCTCTTGGCGACCTAACAACAACAACAACAACAACAACAAATATTGTCTAATTTTTATCTTTACATTAAAAGACCAAACATAGGAAGACAAAGAGAGAGAGAGAGAGAGAGAGAGAGAGAGAGAGAAAGAACAAGAAAAAAGGAACAAGGACAAAATAGTCATTGTTAACAATACCTAGTAGGATTGGAACGAATTTTTCTCTTGCTATTCATTTTTGTTAGTCGTTGGTCGATGTTTTCTCTGGCGCCGATTATATGAGATCCTGATCCTTCTTTTTCGATCTATACACGTATATACACGTGTATGTATGTGAAAATACGTGTTTGTTAGAGGAATTTTCACTAATTATCCAATAATATTTTAGCGTGGAAAGAAATGTTGTCTGTAGTTTCTCATTAAATGGAAAAAAAAAAGAGAAAAAAGAGAAAATAGAGAAAAAAGAGAGAAAGAGAAAGCAAGAAAGGATGGCGGAAAGGGAGAAAGCGGGAAAGATGAGAAGAAAAAGAGATCAAAGAAAAAGAAAAAGAAAAGGGAAAAATAAAGATAGAGAGAAATAATATTGGAAAAGAGAAAAACGTGACGCTGCCGGTTAATGTTGAATATTGAGGAGCTTTGAATATTCCTCTTTATATACGTCTTTTTTCGAATTTCTCGAGATTCTCTAAGAGTGAAATTTACAAGAGGCCGTCCTGGCCGAAATAACTACTAATACATTCGTAATAAGCTTGCTTTTAGGTTATGCTGAAAGTCTTGGTATCGCACATTCGGTTCGTTAAAAAGGAACGCGTGCGCGCACGACAACGTTGTGCAGCTTGACAGATGAGCCAAGCACGCGACCAAAGGAACTACGAAGATTGGTGGTACGTGGGGGAGATGATACAACTTGCTGCTGCTGCTGCTGCTGGACACACGATATTTTTCTTGCTTCTAAGTGACGTAACTAGCTTCCGCATGGAATGAATCCTTCGACACGACACGAGTCTATGGTCTATAACAACGTTGCTAGACAAAGACAGAGAGACAAAGAGAGAGAGAGAGAGAGAGAGAGAAAGAGAGAGAAAGAGAGAGAAGGTACAAATGGACAGAGAGGAGAGGAGAGGAGGGTTTTAGATTCCTAATATTTCTACTTCTTTCTTTTAGAAAATAAATCTAGAACAAACTACCCGATTTTTCCGATCTACCCGATCCCGGTGCGATTGACTGGACACAGTCGCCACCTGGCGAGTAATGTTATCTTCTATTTTCTTATATTTACGGCATGTTTCAACGACCAATCGCGGGCCGTGTTTTTCCAAACAATTTCTACATATTTCCAAACGACTTTTCTTTTCAGCTATTGTATCTTTCATGTACTTTCATTATGCGACATCATGATGAGATTATTGTTTTTAATTGAACAAAATATGTTACATAACATGCAATTTTGATTAGATAATGATAACATATCTTTTCCCCCCTGACTGTAGATGGCGCGACAAGTGCCATTTGTAATTCGTAATATTCGTAAGTAGTGAACAGGATAATATTGGATTAAATGAAATTTCTTCTTCATTTATTTGGACGCATCTCTTGTAAATATTACACAGTTATATAATATCGAATAATTTTTTTATTAAAATGTTTACTCTTTCAACTTTTTATCAATGGTAGCCTACAGTCTTTCATGATAATTTTTTCTTGGAAAAATGTCATCTTTAGAAAAACAGAGATTTGTAATGGAACGTAAACAAATGAATGGAAAATTAAGTTAATAGAGAGTCATTTTCGTCCGAATTATATAATTGATGAAGTTTTCGAATGATATTCTTCGCTCGGCCAGAAATGAAATCATCTAGTTGTTCCATGACGTTAACGAAATCGATCACTTTTTCAAATCCTTTGTTTATTTTATCGCTCCTTCCATCCTTTGAATAATTTTCTTTTTTTTTCGCAGGGATTCCATTTTGCTGAGGAAAATCCTGAAGTCTTTGCAATGACTTTTTAGATTTTTTATTAAGCCTATCTTGAGTTATTGCCAAAGATATCTATTGGATAAAAAAGAAAAAGAAACATTGTATTCCGTAATTGAATAGGTCTGAACGAAATAGATTGAACTTACCACGAGTAAGGAGAAAAGGAAAATACACGATTTCATTTTGTTCGATGATAAACGTTATGAAATATTGCTATACGCTTTTTTACTATTTTTCTATTATCTTCTTTTTCTTGTTCTTTTTCTTGTTCTTTTTCAAATAATAAACACTTATCAAAATAAACGATAAACGCGCAGAAAATCTGTCGACGTTACGAAGTAGCGACTAAGAACGAAATGAAATCAAGTGACCGACATCATTTTTCATAAAACCTTTGCAAATTGTTACATTGAAAGTTATGAAACGATTGACAATTTAATTCGATTAATTTAGGTTACAGGGGTATGTATATTATATATTAAATCTTTTACAAGTTATATTATAATTAGTTTAAAAAAAGAAATCATTATATCGAATACAGTTTACCATACAGTTTGCAATACAGTTTATATTTGTGAAATATATAGAAAGAAAAAAAAAAAGAATAGAATGTGCCGATAAAGCAAAATAAATTTCATTAAACTTACGCAATTATAAAAGTCAGAGACAAAATAATCAGATAAAATAAATTCAACATGAAGTCGATATAATAATAATAATAATTGATAATCAATTTTTTATTACATATTTTACACGATAAATATTAGTTAATATCATAGAAATAGGAAATAAGTAGGACCAAGTTTTTCCTACAAGTAGATGTTATCGAAATGATTCACGAATAATGTTCCTTCTAATTGCCTATAATAATTCTCTCTATTTAATATTTATATTTATCTATTAAAATATGTTAACAAATGTATAAGAAATATTACGTTGGCAATTTCAATAGATGATGCAATGAAGATAATTAGAAAAAGTAGAAATGTGAGAGGAAAAAAGTTATCACGATACGTTCGTTTTATATAGAAAAACATATTTGCCTTTATTCATTTCTTTTTTTTCTTTTTTTCAAATACAAAAGTGATCTTTCGTCATAACTCGCGTCAGCATTTTTTCTTGTCACTTTTATCGAGACTGCGATACTGTGCGAGTTAATTGTAATTAGTTAATTCGTAAATAAAAATTGATCCAATTGAAAATGATTATTTGATTGATTTAATTGGTTTTCGCTGCTTGTTTCAATTGATTGTTTAGATTTTGCGTGGTTTCGACTGCAAGTTCAACAGCTTGCTTCGTAAATTTGCCAATCTCTTCTTGTACTTTCTGCGAATTTTGGCTAACAGCTTTGGCCGTTTTATCAGATTCTTGTAAAACGGTTTGCAATCCCTCTTGTAACTTGGCTTGTAATTGATTGACTTGTTCACGCGCATCTGGAATTTGAGCATTGATGTCGTCGACTACCTTATTTAGTTTGCCCTTCACGTCGGTCCATAAGCTTTCAAATTCTGGACTCTTCTCTTTAACCTGTTACACAAAGTTGATTTTTTCTACGATTATATTTAGTCCTACATTTAGCGACTTAGATCGACTTAGATTATCGATAATAATCTAATTGTAAGAGAAAAGGAACGAACGAAGAGTTGAAAGAAAACATGTTTTATTTCATTCATTTAATAATATATTTTCTTAGGATATTCGAAGAAATACTATTTCTTGGCCGGCTTCTCGAACTTAACATTTTTTATCTTCCTCATCCTTCGTTCGGGACGTTATCAGAGATAGGGAAAGTTTAATGGATAGTTCCCTTAAATAATATATATCATTTTTGGCGTGTACAATTTCAACTCTAATTGAAATGAAAAAATGCATTTTTCTTTACATTTGGTATGATAAAAAAAACACACAAACTCTTCTTCTTACCTGTTCGGTCACATTTTTCATGAATTCCTGTAAATTACTGACGAAATTTGTGCTCTGCTCTTTGATGGTGTTGACGACGGTTTGTTGATCAGGTAGATTCATTTTTTCTTGTAGCTCAGCTGTAAAACTATTGATATTTGCTTGTGCTTGACTAATTAATTCTGACAATTGTAAAGGTTTATTAGACGTTGCTTGAGTTTCGACATTGCCAGATGGTACTGCTTTAGCCTCGATGTAAACGAACATTACTGTTAAAACGATCAACAACGTGCTCTTCATTTTCGATGATATTTTTGTCCTCTTTTCCTACTTTCCTTTGATTCCGTCGAATAATTTCAACTCTGAAATGACTAGAGAACGACTGATGCGCGAGCTTTTGGTATTGCTCCCTTTATAGGCGATCCTTATCATCTATTAATGCTGTTACACGAGGCCAAAGATTGCTCTTTATCTTCTTTTTCTTCTTTTAACCGGACGAGAAGACGATATTTTCATATTTGTCTGATGTGAGATATCTATGAGAGGAGGGAGCAAGGGAGAGAGAGAGAGCGAGAGAGAGAGAGAGAGAAAAAATATGATAATCTTCGATTTCAATTCTTAATATTCCAATTTGGAATATAATATGTTTTTTCTTTTTGTCGTTGTTCCTTTCGTGATTCTAAGTATTAATTATCTCGTCAAATATTTCCATTTTTTTCTATCACGGATTTCTATCACACATCAAGAAAGTAAAGTGTACTCGGGTGAACAACATTCGGTGGACAACATTCTTTGAGAACAAGGTTCCACGGAAAAATCTTCATTGACTCGTCTCATTTTATCAAACGAGATAATTTAGTTCCTGGAGCTTTGACTTATGTAATTTTCAAACGATTCTGTTAGTTGTATTTTTCCCTCACGTGAATCTGCACAAGTGTGCTTGGCATTCTCATTTATCTTCTTCTTCTTCTTCTTCTTCTTCTTCTTCTTTAGAAGAACCTTGACCCCGAGACCATATACTACGATTGTTCGTAGTATATTATATTCATTCGAAATGAAAATGTTGGTAATATTAGAAAATATGGTCACGATATCGAGATGCGACGAGTCTTACACAATAATCTTATCCAAATAGAAGAGTTTTGGAACGGCGCTTCAACGAAACGAAAAATAACTTTTTGACGCTTTCAATAAAAATAAACATTATTGGATGAAAATAATAGTTAACATTTATTTTTTAACTTTTTAGGAATGAGTACACATTTTTAGAATTAAGTCCATATTTGAAAATAACATTATTGAAACGATACAATATGAAATGTAGGTGTATAAATGGGATCACAAATATTTTATTGACTATTATCGTGACTTTTTTCAAGTTCTCTACGAATAGCATCGACAACGTCTTGGGCACTATCTTGGATTCTCAAAAGAGTACGTTCGCCATCATCTATGGCAGTTTTAACTTTTTGTTTTTCCCATACATTGTTATACGTCGCCGCAATTTTTCTCTTGAACGACTCCCACGCTTCTTTTACGTTACTTACATAAATATTAGCTACAGATTTAGCCGAATTCTCGTCAGTATTCTTTAATGAATAATAATGGAATAAAAGGAAAGAAAAATAAATGCAAGCCAAGTAATGCAAGCCAAGTAATGCACGGATAATTAATTTTCTATGCCTACCTTGGAAGACTCATCGGCCGCTTTACGAATAGATTCAATGATATTTTTCGCATTTTCATGAGCTTCGTTAATTACTTTTTCACTTTTATCAAGGATTTCTTTGGTCTTAGGGTCTCGAATAATTTCATCTACTTTATCCGCAATGATCTTCTTGAAATTGTTCCACGCTTTCTCTAGTTTTTCCTTCACGCTATCATGGCCTGCAGGTTCTGCTAGCACTTCATAACTTCTCTTCGATTAGTAATAATGAAAAGAAAAACAAAATTGAATGAATTCAATAAGTACTCCCTATTGATACATTTTATGTGTTGACTTTTGTATGTGTTGAATACATACAATGGAAATATTATCGATTGCCTTATGAACAGCATCGACGATTTCCTTGGCTTCTCCTTTAGCATTTTCGATTGCTTTATCAGTTGCTTCGATGATTTCTTTTACTTTAGGATTGTTCTTTATTTCCTCAGACTTTTGGTCAACTTTTTTTTTGAAATCATTCCAAGCTCCTTTGACTTTTTCTTTCCAACTAGTTGCGTCGGCATTTTCTTCTACCTTTTCACCTTCCTTGTATTAGTAACATTGGTATATAATACTTGTAGGTATATTATTTAATCGAATAGTGTACTTATTTTCTAAATACATACCTTGGAAATACTTTCGATTGCTTTATGAACTGCGTCGATGATTGCCTTGACGTCACCTTTAGCATCTTCGATAGCTTTATCAGTTGCTTCAATGATTTCTTTTACTTTAGGATTGTTTTTAACTTCTTCAGATTTTTCCTCAACTTTTTTCTTAAAGTCCTCCCAAGTTTTTACTATTTTTTCTTTCCAACTAATTGTGTCGACATTGTCTTTTATTTGTTCAGCTTCCTTGTATTATTATAAATAGTATAAGAATCCACGTTACGTTAAGTTTCATTTTCATTTAGATTTGTTATTTGGTAAATACATACCTTGGAAATACTTTCGATTGCTTTATGAACTGCGTCGATGATTGCCTTGACGTCACCTTTAGCATCTTCGATCGCCTTGTCAGTTGCTTCAATGATTTCTTTTACTTTAGGATTGTTTTTAACTTCTTCAGATTTTTCCTCAACTTTTTTCTTGAAATCATTCCACGCTTGTTCTACTTTATCTTTCAAACTAGTTGTATCAGCATTTTTTTTGACCTTTTCAGCTTCCTTGTATTATTATAAATAGTATAAGAATCCACGTTACGTTAATTTTCATTTTCATTTAGATTAGTTATTTCGCAAATACATACCTTGGAAACACTGTCGATTGCTTTTTGAACTGCATCGATGATTGCCTTGAAATTGCCTTTAGCATCTTCGATCGCCTTGTCAGTTGCTTCGATGATTTCTTTTACTTTAGGATTGTTCTTAACTTCTTCAGACTTTTCCTCAACTTTTTTCTTGAAATCATTCCACGCTTGTTCTACTTTATCTTTCAAACTAGTTGTATCAGCATTTTTTTTAACCTTTTCAGCTTCCTTGTATTTGTACAATTGGTATAACAATCCACGTTACGTTAAGTTTCATTTTCATTTAGATTAGTTGTTTCGTAAGTACATACCTTGGAAATACTGTCGATTGCTTGTTGAACTGCGTCGATGATTGCCTTGACGTTGCCTTTAGCATCTTCGATAGCTTTATCAGTTGCTTCGATGATTTCTTTTACGTTAGGATTGTTCTTAACTTCTTCAGACTTTTCCTCAACTTTTTTCTTGAAATCATTCCATGCTTGTTGTACTTTATCTTTCAAACTAGTTGTGTCGACATTGTCTTTTATTTGTTCAACTTCCTTGTATTAGTAAAATCAGTATAATATTTGTATATTATTTAATCGAATAGGATGCTTGTCGTAAAGATTAGTTATATAATTCAATAATAAGTACCTTGGAAATTCTATCGATTTCATTACGAACATTCTCAACGACATCTCTTAGAGCCTTCTTAGCCTCTTCGGCCACTTTTTCACCTTTCTCGACGACTTCTTTTACCTTAGGGTTGTTCCAAATGGCCTTGGCTTTCTCCTGTAGATTATCCTTCAGGTCTTTCCAAACTTCCTGGACTCTTTGTTTGAAACCAGCAACCAATGGTTCTGGTATTGCTTCCAAACTGTACGACTGTAATAAACAAATATTAGGTTATTTGAAAAAAACCAAATGATACATTCCAAAATACATACTTTGGAATCCGTAACGTCTTCTTTTGTAATAGAAGATATAATATTCTTTAGGGACTCTTTGGTCTTGTCCAATGCCTTGTTCAATTTCTCAACGATTTCTTTGGCCTTCGGATTATTGGCATATTTATCGTATTTTTCTCTTACGTTGTGCCTAAATTGTTTCCAAGTTTCTTGTGCCTTTTCCAAAAAACTATTACCTTCAGATTCTACGTCTTGAACGGCATTTTTGGACTAATTAAATGGAAATGTAAACAAAAGTAAATAAATGTTAATATATATTCATAAATATTATGAATTATACCTTTTCAGCATTTATTCGCGCGCGAGTATCTTCGACAACTACTTGCAAGATATCTCTGCTCGTTCTCATCGCATTTTCGATTTTCCGAACAACTGCTTGCACTTTGGGATTTTCCATGCACTTTTCGTATTGGTCCCACATTCTTTCTTGAAATGCATACCAAGAGTCCAATACAAAATCTTGTGAACTATTAACATTGCTGTCTTCTTGACCGTTAGACTAATGAGAAACAAGTCCAAGAAAAGAGGATGTGTAGATGTAGGATTATAGATATTTTTTATTTTCAATTGTATGCTTCATCATACCTTCAAGATATTATTGACCTGATTTTTGGCATTGTCAATTATTTCTTCGTTCGCTTTGTTGACTTCTTCGATCAATTCGTTAAAGGTATTTAAAAAGGACGCGCTGACCGTGGGATCCTCCAACAATTCATTATACTTGTTGTCCATCGTACTCCTTACATTTTTCCATATTTCCTCCAATTCATTTTGAAATTTATCAACCGGTGTATCATCTTGGTTTTTCGGTAGGGGACTTGCCTATCATAATCAACAACAATATTATCGAATATTATAAAATATTATAGAATATAGAGAATTGTATAGATAGCAATGAGCAGCAGAATGTCCTCAATGTATAATTGTCCAAATTGTATAATTAAAATGTGCTTACCCTTACAAACGCCAAGATGGCAGATGCCAAGATAACCGTTAAGAAAACGGCGCGTCTCATGATTCCTGATCAGACACTCCTTCAAATGGTATAACGATTATATCTTTAACATCGCACTTCTTATATACCTACCTATTTTACTAATTATGCGCGTATTTAACATAATATCGACACACATTTCATTGATTATCATTCTTGTCTTGTATACTTAGCCTTGATTTGTAACACTTGTGTTTAATCTATCGAAAATTCAACAACGTTATTGTAACTTTGTCGAATTATTCGAGCGTATGAAATTGACACAAGCTAAATACGCAAAATAAAATAGCTTTGTTATTTGAATCATCGCTTCTCCACAATTTATGAAATAAAGAAAGTGCGACTTTTTATTTACAAGTATCTATATATATATATATATTGATATGATATGATATGATATGATATCTGACGAACATCGTCGAATATATTAAAATATAGGTAAAAACGATTACGTAAAACAAGTCATCTTTTCAATAATAACAGGTGTTTCATCTATTAAAAATCGTAAACAGAATGGACAAGTTCTTATCGTAACACATTTGATTGTTTGCCATTTTGTCGAATGAATAAATTATAATTTGTTGAAAGTATGTAGGTACCCATGTTGAAAATGTTAAGTTGAACAAAATACAAGTAGAAAAGGATTAGTTAGAAGAAAAAATAAGGACATACAATGTATGATGAAAAAATAAATCTTTATTTATTCCATTATACGGGGGATATCAACAGATTGACAATATTTCTATTTACTGGATAAATTCGATTAATATGCATTACTGAAAAGAGATTCGCAATTAATGTCGGTAAAATCTCCTGGTACGACTCTCCAGATATTTCCAAAAGTATTGAGAACTTCTGGAACCATATTTGATTGAAGAGAATAAAAAGCAAGTGGACTGACTGTATCTACGATACGACTATAGAAAGTTTTCTTCGGATTCATGTTTAGGAGAACGACGTCACCCGGTGTAAGTTTCCTATTACCAATAGCAGCGATCACTTTTTCTCTGGGTAAAGTGACAGGCCACATAAACCTCAAGGGTAAATTTTTAACACCACTCAAAGAGATTTCTGGAGAAGCTGCCGAAGCTGCCGAAGCTGCCGAAGCTGCCGAAGCTGCCGAAGATGCTGACGATGAAGTAGCAGTAGCAGCAGAACTTGTGCTCGGTTTTGGCAGAAGGTTTATTATACGAGGTGCAATTGCAGCAGGTGAAACAGAGGAAATTACTGGCTCAATGTTCCTTACCAAGGTTTCAGATGAGAAAGAAGAAGTAGTATCCTCTGAGGGATGATAGTGATGACGATGATGATGATTATGATATTTATGCGATCTCGTAGGCGAGAAAGTAACTTCAGTCAAGTCTTCGGTTCCGCTTGAAATTTTGGAGAACATTGGTTTTATCCACGATATAAAGGATGGTTTGAAATAAGCTGACAAACTCTCCGGAAAAGATTCTACGTTGGAWGTGTCTATCGTTGTTGTTGTTGCCGTTAATGGAACTTCCTCTATTAAGACTTCTGGCTCAGTAACAATAGTACTAGATATTTCCTCAATGGGTGCAACCGTTCGTTCCATCTCAACAATAGTTTCCGATGGTAGCGACACCTCAGGTACTATTGTTTCTTCTACTAACGAAGTCGTACTCGGTATCGGAGATGAGGAAGCCGATGAGGAGGAAGCTGCCGAGGAAGCTGCCGAGGAAGCCGCCGAGGAAGCTGCCGAGGAAGCTGCCGAGGAAGCCGCCGAGGAAGCCGCCGAGGAAGCTGACGAGGAAGCCGCCGAGGAAGCCGACGACGAAGCCGACGAGGAAGCTGACGAGGAAGCCGACGACGAAGTCGACGACGAGACTGATGTTGTACTCTTAAATATTTCTCGTATGCCAGATGCTTGGAAACCTTCGTAAAAAGATCTCGCTGTATCCATAAAGATTGGATCCTCCGTGAAAGTACTTATGATCGTTCCACTTGTAATTGGATTTGTGAAAATTCCTTTAAGTAAATCTACCAAAGCTGTCAAAACTTGTAATCCAATATCAAGGAAGATTTGAAATATTGGAGACAAAATTTTATGTAACTCTCCTAAGAGATCTAGAAAAAGTGCGAACAGCTTCAAGCCAATTTCAGCAATAGCTTTAAATGGTATAGCAGATTTAATAATCTCGGGTATGGCGAGCAAATGTCGTGGTTCCTTCAATAATTCTTCCAGTATCGTAGGAAAACGTTCTAAGAATCCAATAAAATGAGAACCATCGTAAACTTTTGACAAACTTATCTGTGGTCCAATAGAAATTTCACTCTTCAAATTGAGAAATGCGTGCAACAAATAGTTAATCAACTTTTTGCCCTCGCATAAAAATTCATGGATTATTGTACCTATTATATTATGGTGTCCAAATTCAATCGCTTGAACGGCACAATCCGTCTGTTCCAAGACTTCGATAGATATAGGCGTTGGGAGGCTAAATGATCTCGTTTCCTCCACTTCTGGTATCACTTCTTCTATAACTTCGGGTACCTCTTCCGATACCACTTCTGAAACCGTTGTCGTTGTCGTTGTCGATGTCGATGTTGCTGAAGATGCCGCAGACGATGCCGCTGACGATGCCGCTGACGATGCCGCTGACGATGCCGCTGACGATGTAGCCGCAGCTGAGGATGCTGCTGACGATGCTGCCGATGTAGCCGCAGCTGAGGATGCCGCCGAGGATGCCGCTGAGGATGCCGCTGAGGATGCCGCTGTCGATGCAGCTGATGATGCAACTGATGGTGCAACTGATGGTGACACTAATGTTGGGAATAATTTTCTTACTGGAAATAATGCTCTTGTCGGAACTACTTCTGTCGCAAAACAATCATCGGTAGACTGTATGTGACGCTTGGGTAATCTGTTTTGAGTAACAATGTCCGTTTTTTCGAATAATTTGTCATTTTCTTCGGTTTTGCTCGTAGACGAAGAGGCCGAATAGAGATCAGTGAAATTTTCCGTATCTGCAGCTTGTTTGTTCGTACGTTGCGCTAGCTTCGATATTAGATCTTCTAACTGTTGCATCATAACTGTGCGGTCAATCTATAAAAAGTAAAAGCAAAATGTTTGCTGGGTTTACAATTGGATCGATTAGAAAATATAATGAAATATAATGGCACACTTACCTCGTCATTATTCGTTACTTTGCTATTTTTGTTAAGGAAGGTCTCGCGATCCGACATATCCATCATTTTCTCTTGTTCTTCTTTAAAAGGTTTAACCTTTTCCTTAGCGATTAGTATACTCTGTGGTACCGATAGATCCATGCTCTCGATAGAATGTTTCTCGTTCTCTTGCTCATCTTCAAAAGATTTCATAAATTTCACGATATCCGGATTTTCCTCGGCAAACGTTGTCCGAATCGAAACAGACAAGAAGACAAGGAAGAAGAAAAAGGAAAAGGGTAAAATGACTTTCTGTGTTGTAGACATTTTGCTTAACGATCGCAGACTCGTATGCTTTCGGAGAGAAAAGAACCGCTTCATATAGTCCAAGAATTACCGACTCAGCTCGAGATTTGACACGATCATCGTGAGATATCTTAACAACATCAAAGATAATCAATCATAACAATGAATAACATTACGATTCTCGATTGAAACAAGATTAACCTGTTACAAATTATCTCACGTTACTCTCTTATCTTTATTCGCGTTGTTTGCACGCACGTTCTTCCTTCATAATAAAAGATCAAAAATGATCAAATATCGTGCGTTTTGCTAAGATTTCTTGATTGTTATGACAATTCAAAGGATTGACAATCATCAACAAATTCTTATATCACATCTTACGTGTCATTTATTATATATATTTTCATAAATATCGCCCTAAAGATACATACGATAATATTTTATTTGCACATTAAACAAAGAGAGAGAGAGAGAGAATTTGATACTTTGACATGAAATTATGCGAGTGATCGTCCTACTTCCTCTACAAGAAGTATTTATGTAATTTATGTAAATATTTTCAAAACTTTCGAAAATAATGGAGATGTTGAATGCTATCATTGAAAATTCTACAATACAATCTTGCGATGGCGCATATTTTATAATCAAAAATGGCACTTAATAAGATATTATAACTATATTTGTATTGAATTTGAAGTGATTCAAATTCACAATAAAATCTGAAAATAGCAAATATATTTTCAACTAAATATGTTTGCTTATATTTGCATGAAAGTGAACAAAGAATTATGTAATTTCCAATATAGGATCATTTGTTTATTTTCTCTTCTTTTATGTTCTTATCAACGTCGAAATATAATTATTATTTTCATTTATAATATAATATTAAAGAGTGAATGCATAATTAAAGGAATATATAAATGTGAAGATGTTATTGCACGCGAGTAACGGTGATTTATCCATGACGATAGGACAATTTACAGGAGCATATGTAAATGAAACAAATCATGTTACTCGCAGTATAAGAACGGTATCGTAAAGTTCCTCGTCTACGTGGTCGAAGAAAAAGAGAAAAGAGAAAAGAGAAAAGAGAAAAGAGAAAAGAAAAAAAGGCAGAATATTCTCACAGTAAGGTCATGCCCTGGGCCTAGCTTTGGATATTCTTTAAATAGAAAGACGCTCGTCTCTTTCCCTCTCTCTCTTTCCCTCTCTCTCTTTCTCTCTCTCTCTTTCTCTCTTTCAGAGATACATTATGCTTCCTTCGAGACAATCATCGTGTTCTGCCATCTGGTCTCGAACCAGCACGCGGATTCCCTTTTCTCGGCCGTAGCGTTTTATGATGCGTTGACAGCCGTGCTTTAGGTTAAGGAAGTCGAAGGCAGACCATAAATTTCGATATACGCAAACACGAGAGGAGGATCTTCGTGGATGAGTTCGCTCGCGTTACAAATCGGCTTGGCTCTTAAACAGTCCTTTGAAAATCACTAAAATTCATCTTTTCATTTATATATAAACATATATCTACTAGAGTATATCTGAGTGAGAGTACTTTCTAACTAAAGTGATAGAAAATACATATAGGTATATAGTATATGTATCATCATAAATATACTATTTTCTATAATTTGAGATTGGGAATAAGAGTAAAGTACGCAAGTATCAAAATAGATTTCTGTACACATTACAAACAACATTTTATTTCAATACATTCGACACAATACATTCACACATTCGAAGTTAATAAAGGGAAAAAATATAGATATGTCAATGGAAACACAAGGACGATATTCTATTTTTTTGAGCCGCATTTCGTAATCTAGCTATGATTCCCAAGCCTGAATTACGTTCGACTTGTTCGTCAGTTTCATCGTTATCGACGTTGTAGTTGTAAGAATCCATATCAATTTGCTCATTCTCTTGTGGTTCCTCCATTTCAATTTGCTGTTGAACTATTACGGATCCTGGTATGTAGCCTGGTAGAGGTGGACCACTCGGTCCACAGCCTACTTTTGATCTATATCCTATATTTGGTCCGATTAATTTTCCGCCGATGCCATTTTCTTCTCCATTCGATACGATTCTTTGATCTACTCCTTGAAGGTTTAACGAGGGTGCATTTATGGCAATGTTTGGCTTGACAGCGTCTACGTCGATAGGCCGGTAACCTACGTCTCTAAAAGGATTCGATCTAATTATTACAAAAGACAATTTTTATTATAAGTATTATATTGTATTTTTTCTTACCCGTAACTTAAAAAATTCGATGCCACGCGATCGAGTTGTTCTCTCTGTTTCAAATGTTCTCGTTCCATAGCTTCAAGCTCGGCAAAGGTATCATTCTCTTCGTCGTCGTCGTCGTCGTCGTCATCTCCGATCATTATAGAATTCGCCCGAGAAAGTTTCAATTCCATGATGGGTCTATCGACGGTTACAAGTTTTTCTTCGGGTACGTCGATCAATTTCTTTTCTTTCTTCAATTCGATCGGCAATGTTCTGTGTCCGAACGATAAGCTTCCCTCCGATACTGATTTCTTTCCTTTGTTATAATATATCTTTGGTGCTACGAGATTTTGATAGGCTAATGCCAACGATATAGGATCTGCTGGTAATTGATCTTTTAATCGACGTTGCAAAGGAGTTCCTGTCAAATGATAAATGTATTGATAGATGAATCAAAGTACTCTCCTTTAAAAAAAAAAAAAAAAAAAACCCCTTTACTTACCATAACGTATATCTTCGAATGGAGTATGAATACCTGAAACGATGTTAGGAGTTCGATAAGGATTAGGTGTATCGTACGTGATGCTAGAGGTACCATAACTTCCAAATTGCGATTGAGGCAATCCAAAAGGAATGGAAGTGCCATGGTTGATACTAGAGGTACTGTAATCGCCCCTTCCAGTCTCCAATCGAGAATTTCCGTTAGAAGGATCGTAAATGATTCTAGAGGTATCGTAACTTCCAATTCCAAATTGGGGCAATCCAATAGGAGTTCCAATATGAGTTTTCACGCTTGAAGGATCACCGTGAATACCCGAAATGTAATTGATGCATGCTTGATAAGGATTAGCTTGACAACATTTCATTTTAGCGGGATATGCAGGAGTGACTTTAACGCGTGTTCCCGAAATTATAGCCGATAATCTGCTCGGATTACAGAGACTATTGACAGGCGAAAATCTGTTGATAGAACATTCCAATTATTAATCGTTCGTATAGGAAAACAAGGAAGTTTAATGTATCGTTTTACCTACTTAGGTACTATTTGAACGTTTGAATTCGGAGACGTTGGTTCTGTCTGAGCGATATCCGTTCTTAACTCGGAGGAAAGATGTTTTTTGGAAAGGTCCAAGCTAAAACTATTATCGCTCGAACTTATCGTATCATCATTTATACTATTTTCCAAGATACTCAATGTATTAGTTTGCGTTTCGGAACATGCAGGTCTTTCATCTTCGCGAACGATCACAGCTTCGTTTATTTCTTCTGGAGACGCATACAGTATAGGCTTGGTCACTTCGGTAGCTTCGACAATGACATTGTTACAGGTGCATGGATTACTACCTAATGATTTAATACGCGTCGTCAATGTATTAATCAATTTTATATCAACTTTATGCGATGAAAGTAAAATATTGAAATACCTGGTCCAAGTCGAGCGCAAGTGCATCCTTCTTGTTCCGTTTGAGCCAAGACAGCAGAGATCAAGAGTAATAACGTTATACCCTTTACCCAAGTCGACCACATTATTATTACGTCTTTTTTGCTCCATATACTCGATTCTTTAGTTTTTTCTCTCATTTATATAAGAATTCCATGCAGTCGAGAGAAAAAATGTTGCAATGATTGACCATTACGCATCATCATTACACATCATCTTGTTGTTCTTTTTATTCACAACTATATACATTTCCGGTTGTCATAAACGTTATTTTGTTTATCCTTATTAATATCTTCCGGTATATGTGTGTCAGTTGTTCAAGGGATCGTCGGATCGTGTATTATTTCCGTGTTGTAAGGAAGAATATGAGGCGTGACCGAACATAGAATACGAAGCGTGACATATTCGAATAAATTCAATTCCGAATAATTTATTGCGACAACCTTCCAACAGAAAAATATCCAAAAATAACAAAGAATAACAAAAAATAACAAAAAATTGTCAAATCAACTGTCGTTGAAATACGAGATACTTGGGTTTAAAAAAGAGATTCATTATATTCGTTGGAAAACTAAAAGCGCATTATATTTGACTGCTTATTATATATATATACAATATTAATTTATAACAATAGTTATTACACAATCACTTTATTCTTACATCCATTCGTATTTACAACATTTGCATGTTTTCGATTCACGGTAATTCGATTCATGGTAATATCATACGTTTGCGGTATGCAAAATTATTTACAAACTTGCAATTAAACTCACAGTTGTGTTTTTATTTATTGTTCACTTATTAAAAAAATCAGAAGCTCTTTGTCTTTGTGGTGGTAAATTGAGTAAATTATCCGTTAGAACAGGGCCTTGCGATCTTTGGCTAGTACCGTTACTTCTTTCCGACGAATCTGTGTCACGTTTCAATGGGGTGTTTGCTCTAGGCGTAGTCGGTGTCCTAATACCTATAGACGGCGTTCTCGATGAGGAAACTCTTCGAGGCGAAGGAGTATGCGCTATACGAAGTTTCTGAGTTGCCAATCTTCTCGCTGCAGGTGACATTGTGCTTAATCGATCGATGGTCGATCTTGGAGAGGGCCTATTAAAATCGACAAAAAAGAAGAAAAAAACATATAAACAAACAATAACATTTGGATTGACTTAACTTTATTTGGATCAGATTTTATTTGGATACTTACGTTGCCAGTGATTTTCTGGCTGCTTCCAGTGCTTTATTCTTCCTATCTCTGTGTCGTTCGCCAGCTTTTTCCGCTAATTGTAAAGCTATTTGTTCTCTTTTAGGCGGTTCTGCCATCCTAAAGGAAGGACCTTGACTAGTTCTCAATAATGGAGTATCACCGCCATCCAATCTAAAAGGAGTTCCTTCGATTTCACCCCATGTCATCAAAGGACTTTCGCATTCTCCTGGTCGAGGGCTAGGAGTAGCTACAAAACTGTATCCGTTGACAGTTGGTGCAGCATTTTTCACAACTTCCTTTCCGTCAACACCGATTTTACCGTCATTGACTTTTGATTGATGTTTCGCCAATTCGTTAATAGTTTCTTTATTCTGTTGTTCGTTGAACGGATTTACTCTAAGTCGTGTATTTTCGTGCGTTACCATTTGTTTCCCTTTTGCTAAATCTATCTTTTCATCTGCCGTTAATTCTACACCATCAGGTATATACATAATATAATTTTTATTCCTGTAATTCCAAGTATCCAATACAGGCTGCCTCTTGTTTTCTTGTCCAACGTCAAGTGAATTCTTATGAGATCTTTCTATAGCGAGCAAGTTAGATTTTTCTTCGGCTTCGTAAAGCCATGCGTATTTCAATTTGCGTCTTCTCTCTGCTTCGACCATCATTTCTTCAAAACTTGCATTATCTTCGCTAGTGTTAATACTTAAAAAGGCATCTAAGCCTACTTTATTCTCAATATCTTTCTCTTTAGACTCAGTTTTACAAGGCGTATCTCTGGTTGCTTTGCTAGATCTCAAATGTTCATCTTCTGACTCATCTTTACGTACAGGAGTTTCAAAAGTAGCTGGACTAGCAGGTCTTTCCGTAGCTGGTCGACCAGAACTATATTTCTCATAAAGTTCCCTCATTCTTTTCACATCATTTTGTTCCAAGGCATCCAAATACTGATTCTGAGCTTGAAGTTTTTCCAAATGTGGAAAGAAATCTCTTTGTATAATTTTGCCTATTTTTTCAATGTATGTATCTTCATCCAAAATTTTCGAACGAATCTGTTTACTTTTCTTTGCAACGCCAATTGGTTTTTTAAAAATAACCAAATCGTTCAGACTTTTAGCAGCTTCGAGAGCTCGAGATCCAGGAGTTTCCATAGTTAACCTTACGTACAAAAATGACAACGCATCAAACAAGTTTATTACAAAAAACTTACACATTAAAGTTATGTATACAAAATTAATAGTATTTGTATGTAGAGTAGTACGTAATTCCTTGACCGATTACCGTTCCACCATGGAACTCGAAACTTTGCGTTTTTCCAAGAAATCTTTCACGAGAGTTAATTTCCTGCTGACGTCACGTTACTTCTCATAGCAGTTGTAATAATTATATTAGTAATACATTATGTTTTAGAATGAATGCATCGTCCAGTTTCTAACTTAACCTAATATTGTTCTCTCTACAATGTAATTTTGTTCTTTTTCCGATGACAGTATAAAGTTCTTTCAGATTACGCGATATGGCGCGCGGATCGCCTTGGTACAGTGTCATCTTACGTGCAAAACAGTCAACTATTTCCTACCTTATCAACAGACTTTATTCAACGAACCGAAGTTTGCTACAATACTTCAAACTGATCTACGTATCTTATGAAGAATAAAAAACCGTCCGATTATTAATAATAGTTTTTTTTTTAGAAGTGAAATGCGAAGGCCATCGAATGCCATGCAATAATATTTAAATGAAGTTGAAACCTTCTTCAACGTACGCAACGACGATCACAAAAGAAATGGTAAGTCCAACTTTGTGAAATTCACACAATACTATATTAAGAATAATAATAATTAAAGACCGAAATGAAAAGTCAACGAAACGAGTATCGAAATAGAAAAGTACAAAATGGCGAGGATGCATACTATTTGAAATGTTTGCAAATTTGTTGCACATTTATTGATAACAATGGCAGGATGATAAAGACGCTCGGGTTACGAGCAATAGACGAGGATGATATTTTCGTCCAGCTAGAGAGTACACAGAGAGATAGAGAAAAAGAAGGAGAAGAAGGAGAAGAAGGAGAAGAAGGAGAAGAAAAGCAAAAAGAAAAAAGCAAGAAATCGTAGGATTGAAGCGAGGGCGAACGCAGAGGCGTCGGAGGATTCGAGCGAGGTGTTGGAGAAGTACGATGACAGACATATGAGGATTCCAGCGGCGAGATAAGATATGCGCGCCGAATACACGTCCTCCGAAATCTACCTTACGAGTATCTCACCCAATTATTATCTTTTTCGCTAAATCATTAATTCATTTTTTATTCTTAGTATTGAAATAACAAGAAATTATATGAAGCAATAGTAGCGTAGTCGGAGCCCAAAGGGTTAAGGTTAACATTCCATCTTTAATTTTAGTTTGGAGAACACCTCTATGCTAAGATAAATAAGAAGAAAGATCGCTTTGAAAATTTGATATTAAAATGATAGCAATGGTTGCACGCACGTGGCCATACCCTCTCTCATCTCTCTATCTTTGTAGAAATCTCGCAAAGACGTCCCCTTTATTTACATCGTAAAATAAACTTTTTCAATCTTGGAAAGAGAAAGATTCACGGTCAACGTCAGTCTTCGCGCTCGGAGAGATCGCTTAAACGATTTTCATTACGTTGACGGATATGTCCGCGTGCTTCTTCCTCCTCCGCAGAACCCAACTATGTGTACAACTGTGTATATATAGTTGATAATATTTATAAAACGAAAAAAGAGTCCTCTTCTTATGCTAATTATATAACATTAACATTTCATTTGGAGGATTATATTAGGAATAAATATTTAGAAAATAATAATTTGTAGAAATTCAAATGATTGAATTGAAGAAAGAGAAAGAGAAAGAGAAAGAGGAAATCGAGGAAGACGAATCATAGGTCGGTCGGTCGGTCGGTCGGTCGGTTGGTCGGTCTTGTACGAGACGCAAGTTCATATCCTGCGGTACCAGCCGTACGAGAATATGGCCGCAATGACAGATTTACAGATTCCAGCCATCGCCTTGTCCTCTTCTTCGGGATTCTTAAAGCGTATATCCAACGAGCAAGCAAGACGCGTCGCTTCGTCTCGGACGGGGACGGAATGGCCGGAGTGCACGTCAAATCGCACCTCCAATGTTTACGCTTTACGTCCGCAACTTTCCTCTCCGTCTCCTCCCTAATACCGCCATCTCTCTTACTTCCTTACTCACCTCTTTTATTTTTTCTTTACACGCTGCTACTTTTCCTTTGCTCCACCAAGTGGAAGCCAGGAGGAAGCCAAGAGGAAGCCAAGAGGAAGCCAAGAGGAAGCAAGTCTTTGCCCTTTCTGAAAGTATGTACTTGGAAATTTGGAGAAGAAAATATTTGTCTACAAAGTGAACGTCAGGAAATAATAATAATAATCATAGTTTGGCCAAAAAATCCTAGGAGGGAATACGAAATCAACAATTACATTTGATCAAAGTTGTACAAAAATATCGAAATTAGCTCGAAAAGTATAAAAATGTTTCTTTCGTAGCGAGCTGCTCTAAGCGAAAACCCTGGCGAAACCCCTGGCGAAACCCCTGGCGAAACCCCTGGCGATGACGGATTCATGGCCCGTGGGATGCAAGACGTTTCCTTCTCTCGTCTCTTTTCCTCCTCTTTTCCGGCAAATTCAACCGAGCGATTCATTTGTCGGTCTTTGATCCGCGACCAACGAGGCACACTCGGAAAATTAGCGAGATTTATTACGTTCTTCCTTAGAATATACACAATTTATACTTTTTTTCTATTTTTTTTTTCTATTTTTCTCGTCACCTGTTCTTATGATAGAATCCGAATCTTCGTTTTAACGATAATGTCCAATAAAAATATTTCTTAATTGGCAAATTATATTATTGTATACATTGTTATTGATAGCAGCGATTAAAACTAATTGTAAGATGAAAGGACTACTTTGTCGAAAGGATACCCAACGACCCACCCTGGGCATCTTTGGTGTTCCGTTTATCTTGAAATGATCTTGCTCTACGAAACGTCTTTGAGGGTGTATCTTTTTATGTTGCTTGACCTTTCGAGGGCCAATTCCTTTACGTTCCTCGTGTGAAAAGATGAAAGCAACTTCTTGATCGCAAAATCTTCTGTTTTACGGCCGGCGCCGCCGTCACGTGCAGTAAGTTGAAAATGAAAAGGGTCCGCGAGGGACCTTTTAAATAACATTTACTAGACAGAGAAATTAGAACATTGCTTGACAGTGACCCTCGTTTACAATTGAATCTTTTTCAAAAAATATTCAGTAATACTTGCTTGTAACCGCAAAATGTTCTTTGCCAATGAGAAAATGTATCCGTGGTCATTAAGGATACGCTAATATGTTTACACAGCGCGTCGTCGTTTGGTACTCGGTCATCAATCAAGAGGCACGTCCGTCTGTCTCTCCGTAGGTGCCGCGTGCATCACGGCCACTGCCAGAAGATACTCCAAGTCGTAGTAGTCTTACGACTTTAGGTGTTTGTTCGATCAGAATTTAGGAAATTTTGGAATGAAAGTGATAAAAAGAATACAATTTGTTTGGAAACTTGGTGTATTTGTGCTTATTTTGAAAACAAAAAGTAGACTAGTAAGGTAGTTTAGTACGTTAAAGAAAAGTCGCATTTTTGATCGGATAACTAGTCGAAATGTTCGTTAAATTGGAAAAGCACGCAACTCTTCTCTAAACTTAAAAGTACAATGGCACGATACTCGAGGCATAATTTATTAAGGCACTTAACGGTCCCGCACTCTCATGGGTTGTCACGGAGCGTTTACATTCCCGTCTTGGCTCAAGAGAGCGTTTTAGGCTCGTTCGGCATTTGAGATACCTCGTATAAATAGACGCACTTTGCTCCTACAAAAGGCACTTTCCTTCTTGAACGACGTTACGTCGAACTTACGATCGAACTGGTTAACATTTTAACGCAAATCCTAAGATACCTATGTATATAATAGTATATGCATATCAAATGTTTTCTAACGAACGTCGTTATAGAAAATATCTAACGTTAAATACAATATAAATATACAATATTCAATTCAATTCAATTCAATTATCGTGGTCCGTAAAGAGACGTACTGGGATGCGCAGGGTGAACAGGGTGAGCAGGGTGAGCAGGGTGAGCAGGGTGTGCAGGGTGCGCAGGATGCGGATGAGGATAATGAAGGGAAGAATTTACGTGAGGATTCGATTGTCCGTGGTGATGTGAATGAGGTGGCGGCGGGGGAGGAGGGGGAGGTGGATAAGAGGACCAAGGTCCCGTAGGAGCCGTAGGATAAAATTGATGATGGTGATGATGATGATGATGTTCTTGACTCGACAAGTTAGGTATTTGCATTCCCTGCGGTATAATAGCGTTAGGATATCCGCTCGCGGAAATAACATTAGAGTTAGCGTTTACTACGGTGCCACTGGTAGAACTTGGTGCTGTTCTCTTGGCAGGATTCTGCTGTTGCATGGTCGAGGAAACGGCGGCGGCGGCGGTGGCGGTGGCCACGGTGTCGCAATCGTCGGACTCGCAATCTCGAAAACCCTTGGCAAAAGGATTGCTAGCAATTTTCAATTGCGTTATACGATGATTTTGGTAAGCCGTGACCGCGGTGAATATCGTCTCCGGGAAGGAAAACGTTTTGAAATTTTCCGTCCTTGGATCTGGTGCTGAACCTGGAGGAGAAGGGGCGACCACCACGTGACATCGCGGTTGATATCGGTGCATCGAATTCAAGATGATCTGGAGAAAAAGAATGGACAAGAGTAGAAAAGAGCAGAAGAGATGAAAAAAACATAGAGAGATGAACATAGCTCTCGTTTATACGAAGAGGAGGAAGAAGCACCACAGGGGGGGCGGTCACAATGTTTGACAGGCAGAAGAGAGTCGGTGACTAATTAGTGTAAAAACTAACCCCCGAGCCAACGGCAATACGACACCCTCTTGGTTCTTTCCTATGCGTACGCTAATGTGCATATGCCTTGGCGAAGAGAGAGCGCACGTGTGTCTCCGCGTCCGGGAAAAATAAGACAAATTCAAGAATATTGCGTCCATGGAAAATGCGTGTGGCCCCAAACGAGCAATCGAATTTCTTCTCTTTTTCGACCAACGTCTCATCCTACTCGCGTCCACCTTTCTTCTTTGACAAATCTGTGCCACACAAGAATAAAAAAAAAAAAAAAAAAAACACAAAAAACACAAAAAAAAAACAAAAAAGAAGAGAAAAAACTCGAACACGAATGGTATGCGATCCGGAAAGGTTCTCTTCGATAAGATACGCCAATTAAGAGACGTTCTAGCAGCATCGTCTTCTCCTTAAAGCCTTTTTCCATACGCAATTAAAAGAACAAACTAGCCTGTTTGTCGCCTTCCTAGCCTTCCTCCTCACTCTTTCTCTCTCTCTTTTCTCTTTTTTGTGTCAAAGGTCTTCGCTTACACGGCGAGCAATAAATTGTCGAAAGGAACGCGAGCGGAGGGCACGAGACTACTCTGATCTCTTTCAAGGATTCCGTGAGCGTCGAAAAATAGAGGGGTGTTTCTGGTAGAAAGCCGGCCCCTCGACGATCATTATTCGATCAACATTTCGATTAGTATTTCGATTAGTATTTCGATTAGTATTTCGAAGCAATTTTATGAGCAAAAGCAACAACCAAAGTAATACGAGTCGCGAAAAAATCAACGAAGACATTCTCCCAGGTGCACTTTTTGTTGCGTTTGCAATACCGATTGTAACACACTGGTCGTCTACCTTCGATTTGGCACGACAAATCGTTCCGATTATTTTTGGCTATCCGATTCTAATTAAGCTTCTTGTTACGCTTGTTTCATTCGATAAGAAGAACAACTGTTTCGAGCATCGACCCTTTTTCTTTCTTTCGTCAATCGCCGACCCGACTCCGAGTTTGTAAATTAGCGATCGTTAATGTAAATCGATATACGTAAGCGTGTGATCGTTGAAAGAAAAATCGTTGAAAGAAAAATCGTTGAAAAAAGTTTCAAGTTTATAATCATAATCAATCTTATGAAGAAAAACGTTTTCAAGTTTATCTAAAGTTTATCTTAACATTGTGTTCTTTGCAGCTGAAATTCGTGATAAATTGCTAACTTATGTAGAAATTCTTGTTCTTTGGTATAACGGCCGCGTATGCACATGAAATTATAACAATTTGTGATGTTCATTCTTTCATAGGTTCGACCTCTTTTCCCATGCGTTTATGTTTATCGTTTACGTTAACTGTGTTTACGTTATTCTAGGCTTACGATGGTCCATGCCATCGTGGCGACAGGGGAAAAAGATCAATTTAAACTCGAGTATCCAAGTTGCTTTGCGTGGATGCTTGATCGATCCAACAAAAAAAAAAAAAAAAAAAGAAAAAAAAACTCGTAAAGTCGAGTAAAAAAGAGTACATTTTCAAAGTAATATTTCGTTCTCGCGAAAAGAGTCATGGCTTTAGGGTGAGTTAGAATTTGTGGTAAACGACAGCCTCGTATCTCAGCTCAATTAAAGCGAACTCGTCCGAAACGACAAACACGTGGAAGAACAAGAGTAGGAACGTTGTCGTCGTCGTCGTCGTTGATGCCGTCGGCGTTGACGTCGACGTTGCCATCGAAAACATGCTGCATTTTTCATTCTACTTTATTACGAGGGTACTTTCAAAATGAGAGAGAGAGAGAGAGAGAGAGTTTTAACGAGGACCGGAAAAGAAAAGACACCCAACCAACGAGTTTGATTTAAAAATCTCAAAGATGATCAGTTTTTCAGGGACTTACGTGGCCGTTGTCATCGAGTTGATTATTGGTTAGTTTGAGTTTGTCAAAAGAGACCGGTTGCTTCATCCAGTGAGCTCCGCTGGCAGGACTGTCAGGATGCATGTGAATCCTGGGTGGTGAAACTGGATCGGCCCGACCAGCAACGACCCAAGCACTGCTGTGAAAAGCATATCTGTATCTTTTGTCGTCGCACGGGACAAAATCCATGACCAAAAGATACTCCGTGTTTGGGTCCAAACCAAAAAGTCGACACTGAAAAAAGGTGGTCGCTTTCTTATTTATTTTGTTGTTTATACATTCCTATGTTTAGTGGTTTAAGTTGTCACCTGAAAAGTAGGAAACATTCTCCTTCCAGCTTTGGTCACGATCATTTCTGTTCCCAATTGATGGAATTCTTCCCAAAGTGGTTTAGCCTCGAGCGCTGCCCCAGCTCCAGCGAGCGCCGGATGAAGCGGAATCTTCGAGCCGATTTCCTCATTATCCTCGTCGCTTCTACGTCGATGGTGATGATTATTGGTGACGTTATTATGATGATGATGATGATGATGATGATGATGATGGTGGTGATCACCATGATGACGATTATTATTGTTCCTGTCGTTTCTAAGATCCGCCGAAGAGGAAGAGGTAGCTACCACCGATGTTACTGCCGGCGGATTCGAAGCGTGCGCCGACGCCAAAGAGGACTTGTTTGAATTTGTTGGACTTCGGGATCGTTTAACTCTGCCTGCGCTTTGTAAACACGCTAACAGAATAGATTATATATAAGCTTGGAACACAGGATTTAGGATAGGAAAGACGGAAGGATTGGACTCACCTTCCATTTGTTGCATCGGTGACGGTACCATCGACAATTGTTGATGCTGCTGCGTTGGCCATTGTTGGTAGCAACAATCGGCGGCGGCAGCTGCGGCGGCACCACCACCACCGATATCGTGTCGTTCTTCTTGCTGTTGTTCTTGCATATTTAACTTAAATAACCGAAGAACACATCGAATAAGCCACAATATCTAAGAACTTTAGCATTGAAACCTTTTTCTTCTATCACTTTTCCTTCATTTTTTCAATATTTCCAATCGATCGACGACGACGATGACACTTTAAAACAACACTTTGACTTGACATATTACTTTGCCGATCAATTAAATAATAACGTTTACGAGAGGACGAGCAAATTTAAAAGAAGAAGAAAAACACGAGTATGTATTATGATAGAAGGAAGGGAATTATTCTTCGTTCGTCGTTTTAAGTCACAAAATTTGACCGAATTTCGAATTGGAGCCGTTGACAGCTAGGCGTATCACAAGAAGAGGGCTACCAAGGCAGAAATAATGATCTCAAAACTTGCCGACCGACCGATCGTCAACGGGACTTGTCCTCGCCTTCGAGAGAGTTTGCTGACAAGAAAGGATTTCTGTAACGGGAACGAGAGAGGGAAAGAGACAGAGGGAGAGAGAGAAAATCTCGGACGATGAAATCGGATGATGATTCAGAAAGGACTCTCTGCTGGCAACTACCCCCGCTAGTAGTCTTATCATCGGAACATCATTCTCTTTCCTCTCCCTCTCCCTCTCCCTCACCCTCTCTCGAATCGTTGAAGAGCTGAAAAAGCTACGGGCGGAGGTGCCACGCGAAAGGAGGGGTTTCTCGAAGAACCTCCTACATGGACACCCACGCGTACTAGAAAGCCAAGTTCCTTCTGACGCCTCGCAACTTGGCATCGTTCTTTTGGCCCTCTCGCCGAAAGCCCAAGTCCCGCCTCTTTTCTCTCATTCTCTTTTCTTTAAGGGTAGCACCGATTTCTCAGCCAAACGAAATTCAACGCTCGACCACGACGACACGCCGCAAAGCTTCCAACAACACAACTCTGCCTGCAGAGAGTGTGTATATATATATACATGTACACGCATCTACCTTTACGACCGACCGGCGGCCGACCGACCACTACGTTATTTCAATGACCATACACACTCATACGTCATTGTCTAGATTCCAAGTATAGTATTTGCTTATGTTAGAAGTAATAGATACTTGTTTACTTTATCACCTCTTATCTTTTATCGATTAATTACTTGGGAATCTCGTTGTAGAATCAGAGCTGTAAACAGGTTGTCAAAAGTGATCAGCATGAATGTTATCATTTATTCATTTCTGATGTTGGTTGAAAAAATATGAAGTGGTAAAAAATACACGATCTAGCTAAAATTGTAGTTTACGAATTTATTGTTTAATATTCGCTATCATTATTGTAATTGCATTGTAATAGCATAGTACCAATACTGTTATTTTATATGTATGTATGTAGGATGTATGTGTGTGTGTGTGTGTGTGTATCAAAATCAAAATCAAATGACGATGATTTACGTGCGACGAATATAAAGTAGAGAACAATTACAGTTTTTAGCAAAGTTGTATATATTAGAGGACGTTGTTCGTTAAACAAAGCTATACTGCGATACTGAGTTTTTCGCTCCGATTTATTTATAAAAAAAGGAAACTTTGAATATACAGATATTAGAGAAAGGCAAAATAATCGATTTCAGTTATTGTTTGTTTAAATTGAGGAGAAAAAAAAATCGTTGCATTTTATATAAGATAGATTAAATATTCATAATAGTACAGAGGAGAGGAAATGAAAATTGAAAGAATACACTATTGTGATAACGATAAAAACAGTTTCATCCTGCCACGATAATAAGTAGGACCATAAACACAAATTTGTGTCAAAAAAGATGAATAATATCCTTGATAGAAAATATTTCTCTTTTATCATATTTTCACTTAAACTCAACGTAATATACATATTACGTAATGTAACGCTTAACTACTTGCGTAAAATATATTTTATTTAAAACATAATGTAACATAATATTACTTCCTTTACGTGTTAATGTTTAAAATTGATATAAGGCAAGGGTCCGGAGAAGCTTTGCAACGTTCTTATAAATCTATTACGTTATTTTCATATTGAACTATTATTAAAGGGTTCTACAAAAAAGTGAAACTTTATTTTATTTTATTTTATATATATCTCGCATATATTTATATATATATATATAAAGACGTTTATATTACGCAAATTCATTCATCTACCAATCTGTTTTACGAAGTTTGTGCGAGTGTTAGTTGTTTTTTCTTTTTTTTTTTTTTTTTTTTATCAGAGAAACGTTGAGCTTCGATTATGATAACATTACTTTGTACAAGGTTCGTACGGACGTATTACAGTCGATAATTAACGATCATAGGCAGTCGCTAATAATACATTATCGCGCTTACAGATCGTATATTATTATATCGTTACAATCAAGATTCCGGATATTTTGTTGGTCGTATCGCGTTACATTATATATAGGGAACAAATTTAAGCGGAACAAAATAATGTTACATATATATATATATATATATAATTTCACTTCTGTTAGACAGAACTATATAAAAGCTGCAAGAGAGTGATAAATATTATAGTTCAGAGATCATTTTATCGAACGAGTGATAGCTATTATTATTCTACGATCTACGTTATTTTAATCCGGTTTTTGTCCTTTTATTTCCAGTGTTTTTACGCTTTTGGTGTTTTTTCTCCTTTTCTTTTCTTTTCTTTCTTTTCATTTCCTTTCTCGATGACTCGTGCCTTTTCTTATAATATATATATATATATTTATATTTTCTTATTACTTCATAATTAAATCGACCGCGTATACGTACAAATAGAAATCAATTTCCAACCGATAAATTCTACCTTGCCACAACTGAATTATTTTCATTTTGAAAATCTCGCAAATAACGAACAACGCCTCTCCGGATAATATCTGCCATCTTTTTAAGTAGTCATTGCTTTTTTTTCTTTTCTTTTAAATGAACTTCGTATGCTCTGCAATGAATTAATAGCAACTCTTATTTATAAGAATTCGCAATGTCAAAAAAAAAAAAAACGGATGTGGGGAACAATACATAAGATCCTAAGTCTTTTGCGTCCAAAAATCATTCTAATAATTTCACTTCTTTTTATTTTTGTTATTTGCACCTCGTGGAGGAGTTACTGGTCTTCCTGCGTTTAGACCGCCATAAGTAAATTTCCTTTTATCCGCTGGTTTTAAAATTTGGAAACTACACATTAGAGTCTCGTCTACTGACATCATGGCACCAGCATTATCAAATTCCCCACAGTAATTTGGAGCAGAAAATAAAGTTACCAATTGTCGTTTAGCAAAAAATTCATAGCCATCTTCTACTACCTGAAATGTCAATGAAAATGTTTATTATTTATTGTCTTTGGATTGAAATTGGAAGAAACATAAAGGGACAACACTACCACTACAACACTTACTTGATGCGCACGGCATATCAGATCAAAATCGTGTTTATGTAAAAATTTCGCAACGATTTCGGCGCCAAACGTAAAAGAGACGCCACGATCATTTTCACCCCAACCCATGGTATCTTTATCTGGATCGGACCATAGTAAATCGCAAAGAAGCCCTTGATCTGGTACATCTGTAGGTCGCATGATACGTCTAATCTGTTCCATGCTTTGAAGATCTGGACTCAATCCTCCATGACAACAAAATATTTTCTCATCCACAATAGCCGCAACAGGTAAACAATTAAAACAATCCGTAAAGGTTTTCCATAACTTGATGTTATATCGGCGTTTACCTGAAATATGCATTACCTTACTTTCACATACATCTATTATTATAAGCAATGTAAAGCTTCTTTTTTGTTTATAACTTTAGAAAATACTTACACTCGTCATAAAACCCATATATCCTGTTGATAGAAGCGCATTCATGGTTACCTCTGAGTAAGAAAAAATTTTCTGGGTACTTGATCTTATAGGCAAGAAGAAGACAAATGGTTTCTAAAGATTGTTTTCCTCTGTCGACGTAATCTCCCAAGAAGAGATAATTGCTTTCGGGTGGAAATCCACCATATTCGAACAATCGCAATAAGTCATAATATTGACCATGAATATCACCTTAAAAAGCAAGTCCTTAATCAAGTCTTAACGAAATATATTAATTATACAATGGTTTTTAAGCAACGTCATACATTTTATCAAAACTTACCACATATTTTAAGCGGTGCTTCAAGCTCTAGCAAAATAGGCTGAGACAAAAATATTTCACGAGATTTAAGACAAAGGCCTCGAATTTCTCCCTCTGATAATTGTACATTTTTTCCTGGTCTAGCACCTCTTACTAATAAAACAGTCGAAAGGAAAAAATGAAAGATTAATAACGTTAACAAATCTTGTCTATTTGATGATTTCAATTGAATCTATTACATATAGAGATTTCTCAGAAATTCTAGACACGCAACGGACACGCAACGGACACGCAACAGACACGCACGCGCGTATACGCAAACCGAACGCAAGCACGCACCCTTGATCGAATATTTGCATGAATCAGCATGAGCTCTTAATATAGCTAATAGATACAATCTATAATAGACAGCATTGATGTGGCGACATCGACGATATTCGTCCAAATAATATGACGAGTGTTGCAAACGACAAATAATATATTTCAATAAAATAGAAAAGTAGAARGAAAGAATCGGGCCTCGCCCAAATGTTGTTTCGACAATTTGAGGGCGGTTGTCAACCTCATTTTTATGTAAACAAACCATCGATAATATTGTAACTCTCTCTTTCCTTTTTCTTTCTTTCTCTCTCTCTCTCTCTCTCTCTCTCTCTCTCTCTCTCTCGCGCGCGCGTACTCGCCGAGATTCCTTAATGCGAGCGATCTGTCGTGTTTAGATTTCATTGCATAATCGGTATATCGAAAGGTAGAAGACAAAATATATGGATATGCGCTAGATAAAAATAAGAGAAATAATATGAAAAAAACATTGAAGGAAAGTAAAAGGTGGAGAAAAAATGACGCGGCTTACTAACTCCGTACGATAGCTTCTTCCTCCCCCCTTTCCCCGATACCCTTCCCGCTTCTCTTAAGAAGAATGATCGGAGAGAGCTTTACCTTCTAACAATCGACCTATGATGCTATCAATGTTTAACTTGTCGGTCTCAGCCATCGGACCGGAGTTTCGTGCGCGTACCGGGCTTCACACGGAGCACCTTGATACGAGGATGAGCCTTGATTTTTCTGGATCTTAATCCGTCTTACACAAAGCACTTTATCGTCTTCGCGGTTTTCAACAAGGTACCCGCAATGGCCGCCCGGAGGAACCGCGCACTCCACTCCCTTTAACTCACTCTCTCTCTCTCTCTCTCTCTCACTCTCTTTTCTTCTTTTCCTCCTTCCCTGTCGTTCTTCATGACATTATCCCCTCCAATTGAGTCGGAGTACCGCCACGACCAAGCTTAACCTTGTTTTCCAATGCGCGCGCATCGAATTACCACTCACTTTATTGACAACGTTTTTTATTGGACAACGTTAAGCGCAATTCCAACGGACGAATCGTACGTTTGGATTTGGACATTTCTTTCATTTTCAATTTCCTATTTTTATTCTTTCATTTGCAGTTTGCAATTTGTAATTTTTCAAGATTATTTATTATTAATGGTGATAGAATTATTCTCTTGCAAACAAAACGACAAATACAAACACATTTTTTTCTTGATACTTAACGGCAATTGGTCCATTTGAAACGATATACTGACAACCGATTTCATCCAATAGCAAGCGATTTTTGTAATATTGCTTCAACGTTATTCGATCAAACGGAAATTTTAGAATAAAATCGCTATACTTAAAAACAGTTGACGACAACATGAAAAACTTCTGCCCATACGAAGCTACTTCTCTTGAATAAAGGTAAAAAAGTGAATTGAAATATTAGAAAATTGATCCGAACTTGATATTAATAAACAAATTGACTATTATTTCTCTGTATGAAAATTTATTTTTGCTTAGCAGTTGTAGCATTGAAAATACCGGCGTCAAGTGGTATATCAATTATTCTCGTCGATTCCATTCTACATTAGAAAAATATGCCAGAAAACGTGGTAAATATTTCATATTTATTCTACATTTCATTTTAGATTTCATTTTCACATTTTATTTGATATCATGAAAATTTGTTGTTGCTACAAATTTTCTTAATATCTCAGATAGAGACTATGTAAGTTTTTTTTATTTCTAATAATAATAACAATAATAATAATAATCATCATCATCATCATCATCATTAATTATGATTATTAGTAGTATTAGTATTAGTATTATTACAATATGTTATATCATAGAAAAATGTTAAAACAAAATATCTGTATAAATAAATAATGAAAGCTCGTAGTAGAATCAAATCTAATTAGTTCAATATAATTATATATATAAGAAATAGGTATTTCATTAGTTAATAAATAATGAATCATCCGTAATATAGTTGAACGGAGATCATGTGGACGTTAAGGGTACGAGTTGTGATGTTCAGGAGAATGAAGATGTTAATACGGAAAATGACGTACACTTTGAACCAATCATATCTTTACCTCTAATAGAGGTTTCAAATAACGAAGAAAATGAAGAAGAGATGATCAAATTGTAAGTCTCGAGTTCTATACTCGAAATATATACGAAATATATACGAAATATATATTATATAAAGGTTATATCTGTTTAGCTTAATACTTGTTATTCTGCAATTACAGAAGAGCTAAACTATATCGTTATGAGTCTGCTATTAGCCCACCTGAATGGAAAGAGCGTGGTACTGGAGAAGTAAAGCTATTAAGACATAAGACGAAGAATACAGTTAGAGTGGTAATGCGTAGAGACAAAACGTTGAAAATATGTGCTAATCATTTTGTCACTCCTTGGATGGAATTGAAACCAAATTGTGGTAGCGACAGGGCTTGGGTTTGGAGTGTTCTTGCTGACTTTGCCGATGAACAACTTAAGCCAGAATTACTTGCAATACGTTTTGCAAATGCAGAAAGTAAGAATTTGTTTTCATTCTATATTAATGTTTGATTACTTTATTGTGTATACACATTAAGGTAACATTTATTTGTATCGTATTTAATGAATGTATTGTTTTTGTTTGTTTTTGTTTTTTTTTTTCTCTCTCTCATCTAAGATGCATCATTATGGAAAGATGCTTTTGAAAAAGCAAAATCCATAGTGAGATCTGAATGTGCAATTTACGCTGGCAAAAGCAATCCTGAAATTAAGAACGTCGATAGTGATAGTGAATCCTGCAGTGATGTAAGCTACAGTGGGAGTACTGACAACGAAGAACAAACAAACAAAGAAAAAGTTCGCAAAGAGGTTTCTCAAGAATCTGTGGAAAATGTCAAAGTCATAGAAAATACAGAGGATGTAACTAAAGGACTTGAAAATTTAGAAGTACAAGATAATTCAAAAAATTAATAAGAATATGTAAAATGTAATGAACTACTTTCAACAGTGCAGGGGTAAAGTGACGTTAATATTCATATGATGATGGCACATTCCAAGCAATATGCAATATTTATGTATGCATACACATCCATACATATGTACATGTATGCATTCAAAATAATACACTACCGATGCTTATAAGATTCGCGCGCGCACGTGGGGCAACGATTTTATAGAGAAATTTTTAAATTCGATACAAACTAAAATATATATCTTCGCTTTATTAATAAGGTGCTGTTTTTAAGAACGTTTTACGCTGCGAGTTTTTTAATCAATAGCAGATGGAGGAAGAAGTGATAACATTTTTATACATGAAAATGTTTATCAATAGAAATTTGATAACCCTGAATACATGTAAAAACACGACGTAAATTTAAACATTTAGTATTTATATATACAGGAGTGAAATTTCAATTTGTAACAGTACTATGTTCAAAGATATTTTATACATTACTATTTTAACGATTAATTAAAATTCAAGTTAACAAGTATATGAAAATAAAGAGAAGTATTACAAATATATTTTTGTTTTCATTTTGCAGTATAGATTAAAACAATGATGACAAGACAAAACGTTGTCAACACTCTTGTTAACAACAAGAGAAAAATAAGGCAATTGTCAATATTTTTTGAATATTTTTTAATATATTGGAGGAAATTCATATTATGTAAGAAATTGTTCACAACTCGTCCCTGTGCGTAAATGATTGTAAAATGTTTCTCCTTTCTTCCATTGTACGTTTCTTATCGTTTGACAATTTTCCTTTTAGAAGGCCCTCCAGACGCGTTTGTTCCGTTTGAACGAATATGTCTCCTCTCTCCAATATTCTTTCCATCATTTTAACATACACCTTAGCAGCTGCACGTTGCGTTTCTGGTAATGTTTCTTCGAAAACCTTAGCTTTGTATAAAATTTCCTGAAAACAAAAGATCATACATATAGAGTTACAGATAAGATAATAGAGAACAATTTCAACGATTGTTTCTTTTAATTAGTCCATCTTTTACTTGTCTATCATTTTCTGCGCTGCTTTTGAATTCTTCAGCGAGCCTATCCAATTGCTCTACGCAACCTGGTAATCCAAGATATACGCCCGACTTTGATTTAATGAATCGTTTAATATTGTCCGCAGTAAAATCAACATCCTTTTCTGCGACAAACCTAAGAGGTTCTGTTTTTCCTTGTAAAAACAATAGAACGACTGGAAAATCTTCTTTCTTAATGTTATAACGCTTAGCCAAATCTGCGTTATCTTTGTTGCCAAAATCTTTAACGCCAACTTCTGCAACTAAAAGATCTTGAGAATCTTTAGTAGTTGCAGCTATCTTTCCAAATTGTTCGTGTTTTTCTCCGTATGGGAATGCAACGTCAAATTTAACAACAACTGCCTTAAACTTGGCTATCACCTGTAATAGTAACAGAGCATGTTCAATTATTCATGAAAAAAAGGATTATATGCGTGTATTTACAATGCATTGTACAGGTAACGATGGTAACGGATCATCCAAAACACAGCGATAATACAAAAGAAACATGTTCTTTTTATAATTGAAAAGAATAAAGAGAATGAAATGTGACAAACCTTGTCAAAGGAATATGAATCCAAAGGGACGCAACCTTTGCAATCCTCAGCGATAGAAACGCTCGATCCGATGATCGTGCCGATGAATAAAATCAACGGTATTAACATCTTACTCTCGAAAAACGATCGATTCGATTAAGTCAAAAGAATGAAAGAAAAGGAAAAATAAATCGCATGAAATATAAAAATAGGAAAATTAGAGGAAAGAAAAGTTAATTAGTAATTATCCTTTCTTAATATATTGCTCGTATTGTCGTCGTCGAATTGTCGTCGTCGAATTGTCGTCGTCGAATTGTCGTCGTCGAATTGTCGTCGAACCGTCACCGGTTGTACAGATTCATAAAAAACAAATTTACCGAAGGTGTCTCTCCTTGATATTGACTCTCTTGTGCGCAATCGAAGAATCGAACAATCGAAGGAAGACAAGAGTCGTCGAGGGAAGAAGAAAAAGATCGAACAAGATGAAATTGGAATTAATTGTCATTAATATTTGACTGGAAAAAGTAATACGCGAGAGAGAAATAAATGTAGGAATTTTTGAGCTGCAAGGAGGGAGAGTGATGATGCTTTGGGTAACGTCGAATCAGAATCGACCACGAATGTGCCACGCTATGGCATAAAGTAGGATAAAGACGCGCTCATTTTCTACTGACCACGTTACAGCGCAAGTGCATTAGCGGCTGACTACGAATCGTATCAAACTGTTAGATATTTATTTTTTTTTTTTATCTATATATTTTTCTTTATTCTTCAAAGATTCATTGTGTATAATTTGCAAGATAAACAAGATCAATGAAAATCGTTACAATTATTTTTTCTTCTTTTGCGGAGCACTGTAGTTTTGACTAACGAGTTCTTCTTCGAGGAAATACTCTCTCAATTGTTGTAATTTATGGTCATTTTGCTCTATACATGGAAAATATATAATTAGGAAAATATAAACGTAAACGCGCGAAGGTTATTTATTTCATTTTTACCTTTAAGTACTTCAACGTAGTCCAATTCTCCGCCAAAATCTTTAGGAAGGCATTTGGGAGGTATATGTTGGTAAACTTCCGACACATCGCCGGTGTATGGGTGTATCTATGTGTAACAATGCGAGTTTATTTGATTAAATAAATAAAGGGAAAGAACATTTTCCTATATTATTTCTCTTATTTGTTAATTTTACCAGTTTAAAAAATTCTGGATTCATGAAGGGTCTTATGATTGCGAGAACTTTGTCGAGGATCCAGGTAGCGTTTAGAATATGAATACCCTTCAATCTAAATGGTATTCCGTCTTGAATATATTGAAAGAATTTTCGAATACTGCTGATGGAAAGTGTAGATAAGTGTCCCAAGGATACACCAGTCATGTCAAAAAGAAAAATATAACCGGGTTCGCAACCTTCGGTATAAAGAGTTGCATCCACAGTCATCATGAGTAATTTTAAAGCATCGCCCAATTTGTATTTATTTGGATCAGTGTCTTTTAATTGCTTAAAAATAATACGATATCCATTGGGATCCGGTACAGGTAGCGCTGTAATGTTTCTATAACATGAAATTCATTCACCTACAGCACAACAATATGTTTATAATATCGCGTTAAAATAATAGATAAGTAAACAATTACAGCTTTTTTAGGGTACATTGCAAGCTCTCTGAATTGGGATCGCGGTTGCTAAAGACCTCGGGGAAAGTTGTTCTTATTTTGTAGTAAGCTTCCATGCATCGCAATGTCGCGTCGATTTGAAAATAGCAACTGTGCGCAAAGATTGCCAACTGTTCTACTGGAATATCAGAAAGGTTTCTTTGCCGAATCCATTCTTCCAACTTTAGTAATAGTTCATCCGAAAGTTCGGGGTACTTTTTTGTCGAATCTTCGATCGTATGTCCGAGTTTCATATTAGAAAGCAGTAATATCGCTAATGCAAATCTTTCATAAGAAAATTTCTCTAAATGCTGTATGCTGTAATAAACGTAATAAGTTGAGAAATATTGAAAACAAATTCTTCCATAAAGTGTTTTAATATTTATCCTGATCCATATCTACTATGTACTATATATTTCAGAACTTACAAATACTCCTATATTTTATTAGCACGTTGCGTCCCGTTTTTCTCTACTCTGTTGCTATTTTGTCTTTTGCCGAATTTGTCCTAAAAACGTTAGAATATAATCGCCAATCCGATTGTTGGAAAAAACATACCTTATTTGACTGTTCGTTTTGAAGAAATTGTCATACCTTGCGATGCGTTCCCCTTTTGCTTGGATGGCTCTACTTTGGTCAAATTATTTCCAACTAAAGCAATCGTAAATTGGATACGTGCTAATTATATAGGCTTATCAACGATCGAACAGTTCGAGAACGTTCGAGATAAATTGAAACAACGAAAACAATGACCATCAGAAGATCCGATGGATAAAAATTGCATACGGCTCGTTGATGAAAACTGTTCGCCGCGTGTATGTATCTTTTCTTTTTTCTATGACACGGGTCTTTAATTGTTTCTTTTTTTCAACCCTTTCATAATATTATACATATTATTAGACAGATCGTAAGACAGTTTTCAATGAAGAACAAACGTTTTTCCATAAAAATAGAGAAAAAATAAAGGAGAACTAAATCAGTGATGGAATCGCTATTAATAACATAACGATAAGATTAGTTCAGTTTATCTAATTGTAAGATATGAGAATATATTGAAACGCGAGTAAAATCGATTTTGGTTCGAATCGGTGAATGGGAAAGATGCGTACTTGCGATGACGAAATCAACGGAACAAATATATGTATATAGGAAGGGTAGTACGTACATTGACGAGGCTTGCTCGATTCATTCTCGATCATCGGTTGAAAGATGAAAAAGCATCGTGATTTGTATTGTCGTATGCATGAAAACAATGATGACAAGAGAGAGAGAGAGAGAGAGAGAGAGAGAGAGAGAGAGAGAGAGAAGAGAAAAGAAGGAAGAAAAGCAAAGTTGCAAC